>JAPJBO010001316.1:0-51641 GCA_030068145.1 Diplonema papillatum | reverse complement strand
CTACTTCCTGCCCGCATGCAACGCTGGATTCACCATTCCTGCCGAACTTTGCTTAAATTTGCTTCAATTTTGCTTGAGCAAATTTAAGCGAATCTAAGCAAAATTAGGCGAATTTAAGCGAATCTGAAGCAAATCTGAAACAAATCGACTTTGCTTTTTTCGGGGGTCACCAACTTTGCTTAAATTTGCTTTGCTTGCCAACTATGACTCGGGAAATATTGACAAAGCCACTACACCCGAAGTGACGGTGTCGACGTCCGCCTTTGGGGGTTTCAACAGCAGACCGCCGCAGAAGCCGCGAGAGCAACCATCCTTGCACAAGGTGGAGGAAAGCAGAAGTTGAAGTTCACCATACTCTGCGGGTAGCTGGCGCTTATTCTCGCCGATGGAAATGCCACCGACCAGCCGTCAGTAGGCTCTCGCACGGTGGTTCGGTAGGACCGTGACATCGCAATGGGCATGTCAAAGAGAGATACAAGATTGACGGACACCCGCACAATCGACAGTCCTCTGGGTCACTGCTTTATTGTTCGCAGCGTACCCAGCGAACCGCGATCTCGAGTTCAAACCCGAGTGTTTTTTCTCCTGTGGCATCGTCTATTATCTGCAGCCTCCGACTATGGAAGGTTTTGTCGAAACGCACCCCGTGCGACGTTCAGGACTGTTGAACTCTAGACGGACCTGGGCCAAAAAAAAAAAAAAAAAAAAACCGCCTACCCTAATAATCGTGATTATCTGCCAACCGTGGAAAGGAGAAAATCAAAGGTCCACAAGGAAAACAAAGCAAGCAAAGAAACAAAGTCGCCAGACTTCAAACGACCGGGGAAAAGGTCCGAAGCCTGCAGGTCCGCGTCCGGCGCATGCAGAGCGATGGGTAAGACCTGTCCCAGCGCCCGCAGCCGAAAGGCCACGGCGCCGGCCGCCGCAAAACCGGTTTGCTTTACACCCCTTATTGGATTGTTTTATTTTCGGGGTCAACTCCACACGTTGGCGAGTGAGCTTGTCTGGACCGCTCATCTGCGATGGGTTGAAAAGGGTTCCACGCGCTCCGATACTGAGTAGTCCAGGGACGACAGAGTTTTGTTACGCGCGCTCCGATACTGAGTAGTCCAGGGACGACAGAGTTTTGTTACGCGCACTCCGATACTGAGTAGTCCAGGGACGACAGAGTTTTGTTACGCGCACTCCGATACTGAGTAGTCCAGGGACGACAGAGTTTTGTTACGCGCACTCCGATACTGAGTAGTCCAGGGACGACAGAGTTTTGTTACGCGCACTCCGATACTGAGTAGTCCAGGGACGACAGAGTTTTGTTACGCGCACTCCGATACTGAGTAGTCCAGGGACGACAGAGTTTTGTTACGCGCACTCCGATACTGAGTAGTCCAGGGACGACAGAGTTTTGTTACGCGCACTCCGATACTGAGTAGTCCAGGGACGACAGAGTTTTGTTTACGCGCACTCCGATACTGAGTAGTCCAGGGACGACAGAGTTTTGTTACGCGCACTCCGATACTGAGTAGTCCAGGGACGACAGAGTTTTGTTACGCGCACTCCGATACTGAGTAGTCCAGGGACGACAGAGTTTTGTTACGCGCACTCCGATACTGAGTAGTCCAGGGACGACAGAGTTTTGTTACGCGCACTCCGATACTGAGTAGTCCAGGGACGACAGAGTTTTGTTACGCGCACTCCGATACTGAGTAGTCCAGGGACGACAGAGTTTTGTTACGCGCACTCCGATACTGAGTAGTCCAGGGACGACAGAGTTTTGTTACGCGCACTCCGATACTGAGTAGTCCAGGGACGACAGAGTTTTGTTACGCGCACTCCGATACTGAGTAGTCCAGGGACGACAGAGTTTTGTTACGCGCACTCCGATACTGAGTAGTCCAGGGACGACAGAGTTTTGTTACGCGCACTCCGATACTGAGTAGTCCAGGGACGACAGAGTTTTGTTACGCGCACTCCGATACTGAGTAGTCCAGGGACGACAGAGTTTTGTTACGCGCACTCCGATACTGAGTAGTCCAGGGACGACAGAGTTTTGTTACGCGCACTCCGATACTGAGTAGTCCAGGGACGACAGAGTTTTGTTACGCGCACTCCGATACTGAGTAGTCCAGGGACGACAGAGTTTTGTTACGCGCACTCCGATACTGAGTAGTCCAGGGACGACAGAGTTTTGTTACGCGCACTCCGATACTGAGTAGTCCAGGGACGACAGAGTTTTGTTACGCGCACTCCGATACTGAGTAGTCCAGGGACGACAGAGTTTTGTTACGCGCACTCCGATACTGAGTAGTCCAGGGACGACAGAGTTTTGTTACGCGCACTCCGATACTGAGTAGTCCAGGGACGACAGAGTTTTGTTACGCGCACTCCGATACTGAGTAGTCCAGGGACGACAGAGTTTTGTTACGCGCACTCCGATACTGAGTAGTCCAGGGACGACAGAGTTTTGTTACGCGCACTCCGATACTGAGTAGTCCAGGGACGACAGAGTTTTGTTACGCGCACTCCGATACTGAGTAGTCCAGGGACGACAGAGTTTTGTTACGCGCACTCCGATACTGAGTAGTCCAGGGACGACAGAGTTTTGTTACGCGCACTCCGATACTGAGTAGTCCAGGGACGACAGAGTTTTGTTACGCGCACTCCGATACTGAGTAGTCCAGGGACGACAGAGTTTTGTTACGCGCACTCCGATACTGAGTAGTCCAGGGACGACAGAGTTTTGTTACGCGCACTCCGATACTGAGTAGTCCAGGGACGACAGAGTTTTGTTACGCGCACTCCGATACTGAGTAGTCCAGGGACGACAGAGTTTTGTTACGCGCACTCCGATACTGAGTAGTCCAGGGACGACAGAGTTTTGTTACGCGCGCTCCGATACTGAGTAGTCCAGGGACGACAGAGTTTTGTTACGCGCGCTCCGATACTGAGTAGTCCAGGGACGACAGAGTTTTGTTACGCGCACTCCGATACTGAGTAGTCCAGGGACGACCGCAAACCCGCAACCTGCAAACCAGCAAACCAGCAAACCCGCAAACCCTTGGGCTTGTATGGAACGCCGACTTCGGCGACGTGCAGGAGCAAGACGGAAGAAGACTCGATCCTCTCCAGCGGAACAAGGGAGAAGTAGGTCACGAGTTCAGGCGTGTAGTGCCGGCTTGGCGACTGCGGCAGCGACGACCGGGCTACGGAGGGATCGGGGTAGGGTTGACGGCGAGAAGACAAACGCTCTCAGGCTCAGGAATAGCACATCACCGGAGATGGCCAACAGAATGGCGGAGGTCGTGGCCGGTGCCATGATAACGAACTCGCGGGTAGCGGTCCTGTGGGGCGTAGGTAGCATGTGTACCCTCTGCGATATCGGCGTGAAGAAACGGTCGAACACGTCTGGTGGGAATGCACAGCGTACGGGATGCGCCGCAACACGCGGGAATCATGGGTTTTTTTTGCAAAACCTGGGAGTTCGCAAAAAGCTGGCTGCCAGCAAATACTAGGTGTCTGGTGGCCTTGGGTTTTGGGTTTTAGGTTTCCATCTATGGTGGGATGTGTCCGGCTTCGACAGACAAACAACAACGGCCGGGCGAGCGGAGGCGTTTTTACGAACTGCAGAGTGGGCCGAAGTCACCGTCATCAGGGCCATCTGAAAACAAGGAAGAATACTCGCGGTCGGAGAGGATCAGAGCCGCCCGCGTGGGTATTTGGAGTGGAAGGAGCAGACACCCGAATTCTCGTTTCCACGGCGAGGCGTGAAGCCGACACGGACCTTAGCCGTAACGTAATACAGCTGAAAACCTGACACCTATACTCCGCAACAGGTGTTACCCATCATTTGAATTCCACACACACACACACACACACACGCACAGAAGCACAAGCGGAAGCGGACCGGGGCGCCGGCCGGGGAGCCGGAGGAGGCGCCGGCCGAGGAGCCGGCCGAGGAGCCGGCCGAGGAGCCGGCCGAGGCGCCGGCCGAGGAGCAGCAGGAGGCCGCCGCACAACCGGTTTGCTTTTCACCCCTTATTGAATTGTTTTTCGGTGAGAAAAAACACGCAGTCTTTTTTCGCCTGGTCTTACATGGGACTGTGCAGCTGGGAAAGAAGCGACAGCAAACTGTACCCTCGCGTAGCCCCCTTCATGAGCAATGATCCCCATGCCCAACCGAGGCGCATCGGCCGTCACCTAACCAAAACTGAGCGGGTCAGATGGCGCAGAAATCGGAGGAATCGGGGGAATCTCGTTGCTGGGGGGCAAGGGTACCTGTGGCGCAGTGTTATTATTTGACCCCCCTTAAATACTGCAGGGAATAGTTGAGTTTGTGCTAACCACGAATTGGGGAGTCGGGAGAACCTACAAAGCCAAAAGCAGGACCGACCCCGTTCGTGAGAGCGAAAAATAAAAACAACTGGGAATGGCCTTGGACGAATCCGCCGCGAAAGCCCTGGCTGAGGCCGTGGCCACGGGAACAGAGAAGGTTCTTAGGTTCCCATCCTGGGAAAAGGACGCGAGGGAAGTGGTCCAGATGAAAGGGCTGTTCGCGGACGCAACAGACAGGGCGGGCCAGATGCGCGCGGTGCTAGGGAAGCTGGGTTTCGAGGACGTCCCCAAAAGAGCTGCACAGTGGCATCTTTGCTGGCTGTTGAGCCTGTGGGGGGAAAAGGTCATTGGCTTAAGCGTGGGCGGCGGACATACACCCGGAGCAGGACTATGAGCCCAGTGGCAGAGCGGAGAGGAAGAGAGCAGGAGAGAGGAGCCAGCAGCCAGCGGTCGCAGCCGGCGAGGCCCCCAGGAAATCGAACGCTGACGTGCGCGAAACACGATGCACCCCGCTGCGCATCATGTAAGAGAAATCGGCTGCTCTCGGGAAGATGCTGTGACCAACAACATGTAAACCATGAGGCAAAACGCCCGTGCCAGACAAAGCTCCGCACAATGGGCAATCATCACGAGCGGGCGGCAGGAGCCTCGGCAGCAACCTAGGGCGGAAAAATGGGCTATATTCCGCGCAGGGATTACCCACAACTGAGATCGAACACACACACACCCATACAGCAACAACCGCAGCCAGAGGGTGTGGTCGTGCTGAGCAGGGACGCCCCACGCTGGCTGTGCAGCTGCTCGGGAGTTTTCCCGAGCAGAAAGCTCTTCCTGCAGCACGTCCGACGCTGCAGGTCGGCATCCCGACGCACACCCAACCCGATGGGTGTGCTGCTCGAAAACGTATGTTTTGTTGTGGGACACCCCAAGGTCAGTTCCCCATAGTTCCCCTGGCTATACCGACCACACCAGCCATACTAAATTTTTTGTGATTAGATCGATTTTTTGAAAAGTTGGCCCATGACAATTTGTGATTCTCCCTGTCGACCCGATGACTATGGCCACCCCATAATGCATGTGATGCATGTGTTTTCTGCATACGGGCATAGCAGGAACGGCGTGCAGGTGCAACGTGAAAGGGAAATGCTGCTGTCAAAGATGCTGGGCATATGAGCTATAGTACACCAGCACCCCCAACGTAGTGCTAGTTCTTCGCACTCCGATGAACTCGGACTTGACTCGCGCCCACTGCGCCCTCCACGGGTCGCGCAACGATCGCGCCCACCCGCCGGCTCTTCCCGGCTTCTCGCGTCCTCCGCATCGCGGCGTGCCTATCGGCGCAAGCGAGAAAGCGAAGATTCCGAGTCCTTTTCGGATTACGAACTCGTGAGCAACTGCCAACAACAGTTGCAACCGACTAGAGTTGCGCCGCGCCGAAAGCGCGGAAAAAGTGACCCTTCTGGGGTCACGTAGCGAAAAGCTGGCATAGTGTGGTACTCATTTGCATGCAAATGACACCAACGATTTAAAAGCTACAGTTTCTGCACTTTATTGTTGTTTACGGGGGGGGTTTGGCATCGACCCATATTCCGCGCAGGGGTTACCCACAACTGAGATCGAACACACACACACACACACACACACAATTACACAGGCGCAGCCCACGCGGGTGCGCTGGGAAACACACACAAGGTACGTGTGTTCCCGGTGCGGGGACGAGTTCCCGACGGCCCTGCCCGCCGCAGTGCACTGCGCAGCGTGCGCGCTGCGGTATCGCGTCTTCATCGGTGGGACAGATGGGCTCGTCTTTCCCCGCTAGATCGTGTTCCCGCTGATGAGATGTGTCTTAGCGCTGCGGCGGCGGCTACGGAGTCGGTCGATGTTATACCGTATGCGGGTTTAATACGAAACGTGTAAATGTTTCTTAGCTACTTTTCTGGCCAAAGTGGTTCTTAATTAACACGTTTCGTACTAAAAACATGGGGTCTGACGTACTTAGTGAAATTTGAAAACTGTTGAAACCCTATGATGATCCCCCATTTTGGTTCCCGAAAATCTTGGTTGTATCGAGCCTTTGAGCAGGAAAATCGTACCGCGGTCAGAGTATTAGCAACAAGACATCACGATGACAGCAATTGCAGAGCGTTCTGGCACTTGTGAATGAAGACGACAGGCGTGGGCGGGATCACCAACGGCTCTGGGATGCAGTCTGTGAACTGCAGCGCCGCAAACAAGGAATGGTAACCGCAGCTCCAATCGTCTTGTTGACATCCTCGAGCGTCCGTCTCAATGAACCAAGAGTCGGTGTCGGCGGAAAAGACCGTTGCAAGGTGGCTGACTATCTTGCTTCCGCAAAAGTCAGAAAGCGAGCAAGATACAACGCATCTTCGGAGCGACCGGTCGGTTGTTACAAGCATCCAGTGCCAACCACGAGTTCCTGACACGCTAGTGTTTACGAAGGTGTTCATTAGGCGGGCACGCGTCAGTGATGACAGGGTAAGCCGGTCGTATGGAAGGGCAGCGCAAGCAAAGGCGGAGTTGCCCTTAAAGAAGGAGTAAAGCCTCTCCAGGTGATTGCTCCATCTCCTGTTGGATCGGAAACTTTCTCTTCCAGTAACTCCAGTTTCTCTCCCAAGCACCCCCTAAACGCGCTAGGGGACTTCACAAGGTTTCACAACGGAGTGACACAACACCCGAAACGAGCTGCACCCTCTCACTTTTCTCAACCCCCCGCCATACTCAAGCCTCTACGGTCAACCGGAGACTTTAAAATACCGACCTTCTAAGGGAGGTCACATTTTTACCTTACCGGGGAAAATCCCCGGTGGTGTCAGCCAAAAGGTCGAAGGTCCCCCCCCGGGTGGTTTTTTTGTTTGAAACCCCACAAAATGCGCACCCAGTTTTTTTTTGCCGAGGCAGGTATCCACCGTACCGATAACCGATAACCGATAACCGATTTTTGTGGGGCAGCATGTCAGGAGACAGGGTGAGTAGCGACACCCCCCCTATGCCAGCACAGTGCGAACCTTGGAGCCACGGCGTCGTGCCTGACGTAGCAGACTCAAGAAGATTAGAAAGGAGCCCCTTCAGCCAAACACAACACTCACCAAACCCCTGGGCCAGAGTCCTCCCCCAGGCTCCCAGAGCGCAGGCACTCTCTTTTGCTCAGAGAAGTAAAACACCCCAGACCCAGGGCGAGACATGTTGTCCGCTTCGAAAGGATAGCCCCCACACCACACACTTTTCCTCTGTGTCACGCACACAGCGGCACCGCGTTCCAGGCGCAGCATTTACAGGGCAGCATGTCAGATGACAGGGTGAGTAGCGACACCCCCCTAAGCCAGCACAGTGTACCACGGGATTTGGATTTGACGAAAAAGGACGCTTTTTCTCTCCCCCCAGCCCCTGACACACCAAAGCAAGGGCTTTCAGCCCTCGGAGACCCTGCCTGACACGAAGGACGCGCAACCGACATTTCATTGTCGGTCCCGAGTGTCAGGTCAATCTGCAACTTCACAAGGTCAGAACCCCCTGCACGTAGCTCGTCTGACGAGTGCCCGGCGTGTGGGGGGATGCGTAACTTGCCTAACGGGCCGAAACGGGGGTCTCCGCGTGATGCCTATACCAAAGCACTTTCTACACCCACCCTCCAGGGAAAGCAACCCGCCCTCTTCCAACACACCTCGATTCCTGCGACACAAAAGGAAAACAAGCGCGTGGCGTGCCTTCCGGCACAAAGCGGGCCCAGTAACGCCCCTACCTGCGAGGACACTTGCGGGTGCCTCATGCAAAAAAAAAAAAAAAAAAAAAATTCACCGAAAGAGACCGTCTTGCCTCGTCTTGCCCGGGCTTCGTTCCGCCCTACAGAACAGAACAGAATTTACTTTATTGGTATCCTCCCAAAAAAAACTTACACAATAAAGACAACAAAACCCCACATGGCGGTAACGACGTTAGCCTTAACCGGCTGGTGGTTGTGCACAACACCACCCGACGGCGGCGACTACGACGCCAGCCGGTGCGACGCGCCTGTCGGAACCTTCGGCGGCGTCAGCGAGGTCAACATCGGGGCTGTCTGCAATCGAGGTTGGGTTGCTCTTGAGATCGGGCACGCCCCGGGCCTCGGGCACGGGAACGACAGGGACGAGCACGTTAGCTACGTGGGGGAGCGGGTTGTCGACGAGCCGCAGGCGTCCCTCGCAGCGGAACTCGACGATTCCGCGTCCATGCCGGAAGGCAGCAGCGATAGCGCGAAGACGTTCTCCTTCTCCTCCAGCTTCGCCGCCACGATCTCCGACGTCCCGGTTGCAACGTGCTCGGTCGTCGTGCAAGTGGCAACAGGCCCCACCGTCGTGCCGACGACAGATGCGCCGTCGACCGCCGTCCCGCAGTACTCGCAGTGCTTGATGGACGCTGGGTCTGCACCCCCTCCGCCCCCGCAGGGCAGTTCTGCGCTGTTTCGGCCGTTCGGAAACTGCCTCTTCAGGCCTGCCTGCTGCGCCGTGCTCTATGACGATCGCAATCCTGGGTATTCGCGGTGCTTGCCAAACACCAGGGTCACAGACGACGAGCGCCCGTGCACGTACCACGACGCGGTACTGACACACCCGCGCCCGCCTCTGTTCACCCTTTCCGACGGACCGCCGCAACCGCCGAACCTGCCAACACCAGCTGGCTCGGTGTCGAATTTCTCCTGCGCTCCGGCGCACTTGTTGATCTTCCACGCCGAGCAGGCCTCCGTCATGGCAAACCCGCCAGAAACCGCCCACCCCTCGCCTCCTGGTGCTAACGGCAGATACGAGCACGGACATCGCGGCTCGTTCCCCGCAGTCGGTTGCCGAGAAGACCGACCTCGCACTCGGCCATCCACGATCACAGCCGCCGACACTGTTTGGTCACCTCAAGACCAACACTGTTTGGTCAACGCCGTCGACACGCCCCACCTCCCGTGCCTTCCGCAGCCCCCTCGCTCCGTACTCCGGAGCCAGACCGCGAGACAGCGCAGGCTACGGAGGGCAGCGGACCGGCGTAGGGGCGCCCGTGCACTGTCGATCTTCTTGGCGTGGCTCGACTCCCCGGGTACTGTAGTACAGGGTTCGCAACTGTCAGCGATTGCGCCGACGATGGCCGCTCCCATTCCAACTCCAGCGTCGCGGCCGCCATCAGCTCCGCCTGCACCGCCGGGCCCCTCGTCTCTGCTGCCTCCTACCTCCATCTCCCAACCGGCGCCTGCCCTCGGAGCTCCTGTTCTAACTCTCATCCCCACACCAACGCCTCACGCGACAACGCCCGCGCCATGCGAGCAGCTTCCAGAAGGGCCCGACTGTGACCTGCAGCCGGACAAGGGACTGGTGCCGCCGAGCCATACGCTCACTTTATGGATGGGCGAGCTGGCTGTCCGCGCGAAGCTCTTCCCTGTGCATAGTTTGTTTCCCGTCGGTCTCCTGGTGGTATCGCTTCTCTCCCGCCGGCTTGTTGGAACGTTGTGCCGTCTTCTGCGGTCCCCACTCAACGAGACGACAACTCGACTTGGAAGTTTCGGATGCTTGTTTTGGCTGCTGCTCGCGCTGTACTTTCTCGCCGACATCTGGCTCCGACTGAGGTCCCAGGACTGGGGCGGTTTGTCTCCTAGACGCAACGGCTTCGATGCACCCCCTAACATGGCCCCTGTGCACGCCACACTGACGTGTTTCGCTACCCCCCTCCCTAAGCGCCCCGCCAGCGCCCCTTCAGCCACCTTCATGGTGATCGGCAACGACAACCGGCGCCACTGCGTGACGGCCTCGCTCCATGCGCGACTGTACGACGTCCTTGTCTCCCGCGGCCTCATCGCTGGTCCAACGGATCGTGTGATTCGTGGCTGCGGCGGCCCAGTCCCTCTGGACAAGACGCTTGGGGAGATCGGGTTCACCGCCGGTCTGGGTGGAAGCCTCAGCGTGTGCCCTCGCCTGCTCGGGGGGTATAGGCAGTCTCGCAGGGAACCCGACGACTATGTTCCTCGCGCGGTCCACTCGTCTCCCTCCCAAGGGGACAGCAGGGGACATGGCGGCAACAGCCGACGACGTAATCAACCTCGCCCCGCTCAACTGCCTCAACACGACGCTGACAATCGATGTGGCGCAGACCGTAGACCGTACCTCGACCGCGGCGCCACATCCGCACCACACACCCGGCAGCGAACCACGGACCCAGTCTTGGCTGGCAACGCCGGGCCTGTGCACCCGCCCAAGACTGCTGTGCACTCCGTTCAGCAACCCCGTCCCTTTGTCGCCGGCTGGGAAGAGGAAGAAGTGGAGCTGAAGGCGACGGTCCTGCTCAGGGACCTCGACGACTACGAACAACGGGAAACGGCAACCCGGGCCCTGACGGAAAACGTCTCGCTCGCCATGCGGATGTACGTTCGGGCCTGCGTCGGCCGCAACATCACCACCGGCTTTAGGGGGGCCAAAAAACTCCCGCTGTTCACGAAGGGTGCCTACCTCGAAACGTACGAGGTCTCGTTCGGCGTCCCCAAATCGTCCCTCGACAGCGTTCTTGCGTCTACTTTTGCTACTGGCATTTACCTTTCCGTATCCGAGGAAGCCCGGCAAGAGTACACCGAGATCATGCTCGGAGACTCTGCATCCCTCTCGGAAGCAATCCAGTGGCACGAGACGCTTGGACATCGCTCGAGGGGTGTCGTCCAGTGCCGCGGCGACTACGGGATCAGGGTCGTGAAGGCTGATGGGGACAAAGTCATCGGGCTTATGTTCCCTGACGGCAAAGTCGAGGTCGGTTACTTTCTTGTTGAGGGCGTCCCGTCTCGGACTGTCGCTGACACGCTCGCGCAGAAGTTGTCTTCAGCAGGATGGCCTGTCGTCCCGCTGTTCCAGAAGCGCCGGGGGGCCCTGACGGCAGACTGGGTCGTTAAGTCCGAGAAACACCCGGCTGTTGATTCGTACGTGAGGAACGGGGTCACTCTGCGCTTCCGGCATACCCCCCGCCCCCCGCTCGAACAAGCAAAGCTGAAGGGAGGTGAACCGCCCGCCGCTCATTCCCCGGAAGCTCCCGATACCACGGCCTACCCTGACCCCCTCTCCGACAGCCTCGTGAAACGCCCTCGCGCATACTTCGACCTGATGTACGGGGATCGTGCTGCGAACGCGTGGCGGAAGGCAGCCGAAGCGGCCGGCGCCCCCGACGAAGACATCAACGAAACCCCCCTGGAAGGCGGTCGATCCGTTGGACAGGAAGTACCGCCTGCCCCGCCCCCGTGTTCACAATCCGCGTCCCCTGTACCTGCACCCACTGTGAACCCTCAACCGATGCCGTCGGACCCCCGTATCACCAACCTCGAGCAGACGATTGCTGGCCTGGCTGCAAGTGTTCAGCAGATTTTCGGCGCCATGCAGACCCAGATGCAACAAACGGCTCACCACCCAGCCCCCCAGCCGGCAGTCGTCCCCAGCCAGGATAGCGTCGTGTCTCAGTCACCACCTCAACAGACCCAGGGCTCGGTGTCGGGCTCCTCCCAATCCACAGCCGAAGCCCGTCGGGACCCTCCAGCCGAGCGGCCAGCGACGCCCAACCCGCACAAGGACCGCGACCCTCGACCTGGAAACAGGAATCGCGCCGACAAACCTCGCCGGAATAGCTGCAACAGCGACAATTTTCGCGGCCGTAGCGCCGGCCGCGGAAGACCCCTCGCATAGAAATCGTCCGGCGAGTACACCCCCCCTCGGCGGCGCGAGCTTGCTCACGGTGTTATCCTTCGTCTCGTTCAACTGTGGCTCTTTCTTCGCTCGTGAGAATCTGTCACAAGGCGAGGAAAACATCAGCAGAGGCGTAGCCGCCCATACCCCGCACGAACCGGACGTGATCCTCCTGCAGGAGACCTGGTTGACGCGCCGGTCACCTCCACCAGTCCTCTACGGCTACAGGGTCTTTAGGCGGGATCGGGGTGGCGGCGTGAGAGGCGGAGGTGTCATAATTTTCGTCAAGGCCAACCTACACGTGAAAGAGATCCCCGTTCCCGCCTGGTTGCAAAATACAACAACAGAATGCGTGGCAGTCGAGATCTCCCGCATCGGTCTCCCGTCGCTGAAGGTCTACAACGTGTACCACCCACCGCCGAAATCCTCCCACACAAACCTCGACATGGAGCCCTTTCCAATGGACGACACCGTCATCATTGCCGGGGACCTCAACACCCACCACCCGGACTGGTCCCACGGGGCTATCAACGCGGGCGGACGCAACTTGAAGGACTGGCTTGTCGAAGTGTCGGCGATGGTTTGCAACAACCCCGCGGTGCACACGATGCTGCCGAGGCCGGGTATTCGGGACTCTTCCCCCGATGTAGTCATCACTTCCCGCACTCCCGGTCTCGTCCTGAACTGGAGGAGACTAGACTCATGGAAGTCCGATCATTATCCGATCGCCTTCGAAGTTCCGAGGGGGTACAGGCAGCCTCGTGCCCCTCGGCCCAAATGGTTTTCCTGGAAACGAGCAGACTGGGAAGAGATGATGATCCGGTTAGAGGCTGAGAGCGCAGCCCTTCTCGCCAACAGACCGGCGACCAACACCCAGTTCGCCAAACGCATCGCTTCCTGTTTCCGCCGGGCCATTCACGATTTTGTGCCTAAACACACCCAGGGTCGCCGCGCGTACAAAGCCTGGTGGACCCCGGAGCTCACTATCCTGGAACGCGAAAAAGCCACCGCGTTTGCTGAGTTGCAGGCAGAACCCGACTCTCCGGACAAGATCTGCGCACATCTCGAAAAGTTGTCCCAATTCAGCGAGGCTGCCACGCGGGCTAAGACCAGCCACTGGGATAAGATTGCCGTCCGGATCAACCGATGCACTGGTGTAGCTCTCCTTTTCCGCCAGGTGCGGATGCTAGACGGCAGGGGAGGGCAGCACCAATCCATTCCCCCGCTGTGGAACGGCAAGGCTTTCTGTGTCGACGCCAAAGGCAAAGCCGAGCTCTTCGGACGGCACCTCGAGGCCGTATGTGGGGGCGCTAGCGCAGTCCCCTCCCACCGATGGGCCCCGAAAAAGCGCCCATCCGACGACGACATTGGCTGCGGGCCTATATCCGAGGATGAGCTCGATCGTGCCCTGAAGGACCTCGACCCGAAGACGTCCCTTGACCCGGACGGCATCTGTTCTGAGTTCCTGTCGAGGCTGGACGGAGGAGCCAAGCGTCTGGTCCTCGAGCTCCTCAACATTTCTTGGGATGAGGGGTTCGTCCCGGACTCCTGGCGTGATGCCCATGTCATTCCCGCCGCGAAGCCAGGCAGGGACCACTCCCTACCCGAGGGTTACCGCCCGATCTCTCTGACGAGCGTTACCTCTAAGCTGATGGAGGTGATTGTCAAGAACCGGCTGGTCTTTCTGACGGAGAACGACAGTGTAACGCAGGTCCTACCTTTCTGTACTCGGCAGGGCGGCTTCCGTAGACAACGCGGAACCGAGGAGCAGCTCTACTCCATCGTGACAACGATTGACTGCGCCGGACCGACCTTCCGACGTGTCTGCCTTCTCTCGTTCGATCTGGCAAACGCCTTCGACACCGTCGACCACGCACTCCTGCTCGACGCAATGCAGAGTAAGGGTGTCCCTCCTAAGTTCCTTGTGTGGCTCGAGTCCTTTTTGCGAAACAGGAAGGCGGCTTTCAAAGTCGATGGTGCTACCGGCGAAAAGTTCCACCTGAAGCACGGCGTACCCCAGGGAACCGTCCTCGGGCCGGTTCTCTTCCTGTACCACATTGACGACCTCGGCACCTCGCTTGAGGCTCTCAACAAGCGTATCGTTGCTGATTCTGAGAGTCGATCCTGGATCAACTTCTCGCTCTTTGCCGACGATGATGGCGTCGTCGTCTCATCCCCGTCCCACTTTCAACTTGAGAAGTACACGCAGGAGGTTGTGGATGTGGTCGAGGAGTGGACGTTCAAAGCCAAGATGCACCTGTCTAAACTGAAGACAGAGGGCGTCCTCTTCCGGGATCCGGGTGCCCCTGAGCCCTATCCTGTCACGACGAGATTCAACGCCACAGCGGTCGATGTTCTGGTCCCTGACGACTACGTGATAGCGTTGAAGTCTAGGTCGACCTGGAAGTTCCTGGAACCGGACGAGCACTCACCCTGGCACCAACACCACGGCAAGCTGATCGTCTCAGTCGACGAGAAAAATGGCGGCGACAAGGACGCCACCAAAAACCGCCTGGTGACCATCCGAGTAGCCGACGCCCTACGCTGGGTCGACAAGACCAAGCTCCTTGGCCTGGTCATAGACTCGGAGCTCACGTTCGTCCCCCACATGCAACGCGTCGTCGACAAGTTTTCTTTGAAGATGAACTTCCTGCGTCACCTTTCCGGAAAGTCGTTCGGATGTAACTCGTGTACGCTGCGCACGCTGTATCTGACGTACGTCCTGCCGACGTATACGTACGCCCTGTCGGTCTACGGCCCATACCTCCTTCGGTCCACATCCCCCCTGGTCACGACGCTCGAGCGGCTGCACCGGCGCGCCCAGGTCATTCTCCTCGGGTGCAGAAAGAACACCTCGGATTTTTCGGCGCAACAGGAATCCGGGATTCTGCCGCTCCGAGCGATAGCGAATCTCCGTGTCGCCGCTCTGCGTGAGAGGATGCGACTCCGGAGCACGCTCTGGCAGAACGACCTCGCCATGAACACGACTCTGAGGCGCAGCTACGACGCCCTGTGCGAGAAGGCCGGAACGGTTGAGTGCAAACGAGAGGCATTCGTATTCAACCCGTTTGCCCCGTGGACGCCGAGTCCCAAAGTGACGATCGTCGCCACCCTGCCGGGGAAGAAGGGCGATTCGGCTGCTGAGAAGAGGCGCATTGTCGAAAGCCGGCTGAACCGGCTCGAGCCGCCGGACTGCTCAGCGTGGATAGACGGCTCGGTGCTCGACGGTGCCCCCCCGCCCCAGCCGCCGCCCTCGATAGCCGACAGGTGGGACGAGCGACATCGCCCTTGGTTGAAACGCTATGCGGACAAAACAGCGTGGGGCGGTGCCGGTTTGTACTTCGAGTTCGAACCGTCGATCACGCCCAGCCTGCGCGACGTCGCTGACTTGAAGACAGCCACCGGAAATCGGCACACGACTTCCCGTTCATGCCCGGTAGGCAAGCACGTCCACAGCTACCGCGCGGAACAGGTCGCCCTTTACTCGGCCCTTGTGTTTCTCCGACAACATCTCGCCCCGACGTCCCGCCCACTCCACATCCTCGTCCTGAGCGACTCCCAGTCGTTTCTAAAAACTCTCAGCGCCGGCCCCCATTCACAAGTCGAACCACTGGCGATAGAGTGCTGGACAATCCTGTCGGAAATGGAGGCGAGGGGATACGACGTCACCTTGCACTTCGTGTACGGGCACTGCGGGCTGGAAGGCAACGACGCGGCGGACGTGCTGGCCAAAGCTGCAGCTCTCGGGTACCGACGGGCCGCCGGAGCCTCTTCCTCGGATCACCCCGAGCCCTTCCCCCTAACCGTCGCTGGTGCAGTCTGCCGCTATCGGACGTATCTGCGGCTGAACAGCAGCGAGGCAGGTGCCAAGGAAGCATTCGAGCGCGCGGACGGCCACGGGAACCTCTCGCCGTTTGCCCGGATTGTTCATGGCCGGCCGATCCCCCGACGCCGTCATCTCACGCCGAGGGCTGAACGCGAAGTGCGCCAGCTGAGGACCGGGCACCACCGCCTGATCATGACGCTGTACGCCACGGACTGGCGCTCCTTCAGCGAGGCCGAGTTGCAGTCCCATTTCCTCCCGTGTCCGGTCTGCGGGGTCCGCTCTACCAGCCCCCTGCTGCACTTGTTCGTACACTGCCGTGACCTAATAACGGCACCCTTGAGGGCGGCGATGCGACATGATATCACGAGGCGGATCAAAAAGGACCCAGGCGGTCCGATCGAATCCCTCTGGTACTACCTGTTCGTCCATCCCGAGCACGCCCTGTTCTACCTCCAGAGAGCTGGCGCCCTCCCACCCTTCCAAGTCCTTGTGGAGTCTGACAAGGACGAAGCCCCCCCGAACCACGAGTACGGGCTCGTGCCCATCATGTGAGGCAACGTCACCCGTCCACGCAGCGGCTGCAGTCCGAGGCAGGGGATCGCCGGGGCCTGGGTACTCTCGCGCCGGCCATCCTGAACCCGTCACCTGCCACGGTGCTCTCGCAGTTCGCAGCACGTCGCCGTCGACGCCGGACGACGCCGCACCGCCCCGCGCAGCCCGACTGAGGCTCCGCGTCCAGCGCGCGCTTCGTACGCATCGCCAGAAGAGGACGCAGGCTAACCGCTGAGCGAAATGTGCACTCGTCTTATTTTCTTAATTGGTACAAACGTGCACTCGTCTTATTTCACAAGACTCTTGTCGAGATCGTACAGTTCAGTCTGCTGCGCTCCAGTAAGCACCACTCGGAACCCGGCTGGAAGGCCCTAAAGGGGAGTAGTCGGTGCCAGCACTTTATTGTTGTCCATCCCCACCCGGACTCCTCCGTCAACGAGTCCCAACAAACAACATCAATCGGTAACCCCCCCCTCGTCCCTACCCCAGCTCGCAGCCGGAACAGCTCGGTGAGGACACTCAGCGCGTCGTTGCAAAGGTTCGTCGCGAATTGAACGCCAACACGGCAACGAGTTCAGCACGAGCAAAAGCACGACGAGCAAAGCGCAGTGCCGCTCGAAACCACGGAGCAAGTCGTAGCGCAGGCAGAACCCGAGAGACAAAGCCGTCCACAGCCCAGACTCCGGTCAGGGCCAAACACACCCACGACGGTCCTCGAGGGCATGCCAAGCTAACGAAACACCTCTTTTTCGTCACAACACAACCAGTATCCCCCCTTATCCCCCCTCGTCCCTTCCCCAGCTCGCAGCTGGAACAGCACGGTGAGGGCACTCAGCGCGTCGTTGCAAAGGTTCGTCGCGTATTGAACGCCAACACGGCAACGAGTTCAGCACGAGCAAAAGCACGACGAGCAAAGCGCAGTGCCGCTCGAAACCACGGAGCAAGTCGTAGCGCAGGCAGAACCCGAGAGACAAAGCCGTCCACAGCCCAGACTCCGGTCAGGGCCAAACACACCCACGACGGTCCTCGAGGGCATGCCAAGCTAACGAAACACCTCTTTTTCGTCACAACACAACCAGTATCCCCCCTTATCCCCCCTCGTCCCTTCCCCAGCTCGCAGCTGGAACAGCACGGTGAGGGCACTCAGCGCGTCGTTGCAAAGGTTCGTCGCGTATTGAACGCCAACACGGCAACGAGTTCAGCACGAGCAAAAGCACGACGAGCAAAGCGCAGTGCCGCTCGAAACCACGGAGCAAGTCGTAGCGCAGGCAGAACCCGAGCGACAAAGCCGTCAACAGCCCAGACTCCGGTCAGGGCCAAACACACCCACGACGGTCCTCGAGGGCATGCCAAGCTAACGAAACTCTTATTCGTCACAATTTTATCATCCGCCCCCCCCCCCCACTCCCTCCTAACCCCTAACCTGTGGACCTGTCACTCGTGCGCGTGTCTCTTGGCGCAAATAGGCTAGTAACGCCTGACCTGTTCCAGACGCGGCTCTTCTGAGCAGCGGATGGACGGTGCTTGTTTTTCATTCATTCATTCATTCAATTTCACCCATTGGACAGCAGCCCAGTCGCAAGATCACCGCCTTCGAGGCCGACGGTGCACGGTTCGAATCCCGCAGCTGGCATTTTTCTCGAGATCCAATCTTCAATCAATTCCGTCAACCTTGAACTTTTTCCCAGATTCGTGCGGCACTGGTATGCCGCATACTATGCGTGTCACGGTGACTGTACAACCTACTACTGTCGTAGTACTGCTACTCCGTCACGTCAGTACTGTAGTCCTACAGCACCCCAAATCCAGCCTGTCGTTGCATCGAGTCGTCGCTGTCAGTCGGCGCCACCACATTGATGACAATCCCACCTTGACTTTTTGCACCGCACTTTCTAGCGTTATTTCGTGAGTTTCCCCACCCGGACTCCGCCGACCAAGGAATCCTGGTGTTCATTTTGTCTCGACGATACTACACCTACGTACTCCCGAAGATGACGTACGCCCTGTCGGTATACGGCGCCTTTGCCAGACCGACGACCATGGCGAAGCTGGAGAGCCAGCACAAGGCCGGGCTTTGCGCCGTCACGGGATGCAGGCGCTCGGCATCCGTGGAGGCCGTTTCGATTGAGTCGCGGGTGCAGCCAATCTCGGTCTATGCCGATCTTCGACTCGCAACACTGTGCGAGAAGCTGGCGACCTACCCGCAGTGGCGTGACACCCTGGTCCCCACAAACAAGCACGACACGATCGCCGTCAAATACGGACTCCTGAAGAGGCGCGCGCGGACGGAAGACGTCGACAGGCAGACCCGCAAGGCGAACCCGTTCGCGCCGTGGGAGCCACGGTGCCCCAAAGTGCACATCTCGGCAACACTGAGGAAGAAGTCGGAAGACGTGGAGGCGAACAGAAGGGTAGTGGAACGTGTGTTAGCCGCCCTGCCGACGCCGCTCTTGGTAACCTGGACCGACGGCTCTGTTGTTGAGGAAACCACAATGGAACCGGCGCTAACAGTCCTCAACGGCACAACGGAACCGACACCCACGGAGACGAAATGGGGAGGAGCCGGGTTTGCCATCGAATCCGGAGAGAATTGGTCGATACGGAGAAGCGCGCAAGACGATCTTCCCTGGTGGGCGACCAACAGCGGTCCGGCCGGCAAGTGGGCGACAAGCTACCGGGCGGAACAGGTGGCGATGCAGAGAGCCCTGCGCGTCCTCGTGGGCAGTCTGAGCAGGAGGAACGACAAAACCCTGTGGATACTGACTGACTCGAGCTCGCTCCTCCAGGACCTCGACCATGGACCACATCGCCAAGTCGACCCAGCCAACATCGAGATCTGGCAGCTGCTGGGCAAGCTCGCCGATCGTGGGTACACCATCCACCTCCAGTTCGTCTACAGCCACTGTGGACTGGCCGGGAACGACGAAGCGGATACCCGGGCGAAGACCGGCGCCAGCTCGCCAGGAGAAAGGGGACCCCGTCCCCCGCTCACGCGATCGACGGCGGCGGCCAGGCACAAGAGCTATGTGCAGAAGAGGTGGTCGGCAGGCGTGCTGAAGGCCCACCCGGAGTTGGGCTCCCACTACGACGGGAAACTCGCACACGCGCAGATCGTCAACGGGAGGAAACTCCCGAAAATCGATCACCTCACGCGACGGGCCGAGCGTGAGATCAGGCAGATCCGCACGGGCCAGCACCGCCTCCTTCGCAATTGGTGCCGGGAGGACTACGACGCGTTAGCGAAGTCCGAACGGAGCTCGAATCGTCCCTGCCCGCATTGCGGAGAGGTAGCCGAGTGCCCGGTCTCGCACCTTTTCTTGGACTGCGGCCATGAGGGGACGCAAGGGAAGCGTGACCTGATGTGGGAAGTGGCCTCCCCGTTACGGCGGGAGGGTGGCCAACCGGTGTGGATACCGAGACACGAACAGCTGTGGAGATTGCTGTTCGAACACCCGGAGACGGCACTCGAGTACCTGCAAGGGACCGGACTGCTGGAGGAGTACCGGATACTCGTGCCGACCACACCCGACGAACAGCCCACCGAATCCCGCCCATCCGCCACGAGAACCGCGACACAAACACGCGAACTCGAGGCCAGCGGATTTGCACGCCCGTAATCGGACTCGGCCCCGACTCAACCACCGCATACCGGGCCCCGCCTCGTCCGTCGGAGGGACAACCCCCCCGGCCCACGAGAGCGCGTCCGAGGAACAGTCACGACCGTGACCGCGAGACGGCCGACCCCCGACGTCGAAGCAACCTCGAAGAGCGACGAAACGAAGGCAAAGCGAAGCGAAGTACAAATGGAGAACGAGAGTAGGAAGCTAGAGAATTCTACTCCGGCACCTTGCACTTGACACTTTGAACCAAGAAAGTAGAAAGAGGAGCAGAGGCATTACTAGCGAAAAGCGAATTGATTTGCCCAGTACGTATAGGTGCCTCAAGCATCGCAAGCAAAACTGAGGTCCGATGCTCACCCGAGAAGGTACGGCTCGGAGGAGACAGCATTGAAACATGAAAAGCTGCGCGCCCTGACCACGCCCTCGGACTTGGAGTAGGACCTCAAACTTTTACGTGAACCGAAAACCGTTAACAGAAAGAGAACCAATTTACGTAAACCGAAAACCATTACCAGAAAGCGAACCCAATAACGAGAACCAAGAACCGTAGCCAGAAGGAAAAACAATTTACGTGAAACAAAAAACCGATAAACGAACAAGTAGTAGTCATCACTCCATCACAAACAACACAACGGAGTAAATGGTGGCACAAAGAACCACTGTACGCTTGCCCGTTAGAGACCGTCTTGCCTCGTCTTGCCCGGGCTTCGTTCCGCCCTACAGAACAGAACAGAATTTCACAAAAAAAAAAAAAAAAAATTTTTTTTTTTTTTTTTTTTTTTTTTTTTTTAGTTCGGGCCACCAGGGCACCTTACTCCACTCCTCTGAGGTCCCCTGTTGGGGATGGTTGGGAGACCATACAATCAAGTATGGAAGCCATCCTTTACTGCGGAGCAATTTCCGCTAGCAAAATTACTTTATTGGAGACTTTATTGGTATGGGAGTTTGGTTGGGAGGGAAAATGGGAAAACCGCTATCACACTCGGTCAGAGTACCGCCCGAAGTGAAGAAAAGGTGGCCGATCGCAGTGCTGACGTGCATTTGCCTCGGCCTCCTGCTGCTCGTCGAAGCCGAGTTCTCCGTCACTGAGCCGTTTGTGACGTCCAACTGCGAAGTGTCGTGCTGGATCGGAACGTCCCTGACGCAGAGTCCGTGTGCCTTGAGCGAGGGGATCGGCTGCCACACGTCGACGGACCTTATGAACTGGAAGCTCCTCAACGAGACCATGCACGACACGTCAATTGTCAGCAGCGTTGGTACGCCGCCGTGGTGGATCGAACGCTCGGACGACCAGCATGGAAACGACGGCGGCGACTACGACGCCAGCCGGTGCGACGCGCCTGTCGGAACCTTCGCCGCCACGATCTCCGACGTCCCGGTTGCAACGTGCTTGGTCGTCGTGCGAGTGGTAGCGGGCCCCACCGTCGTGCCGACGGCAGATGCGCCGTCGACCGGAAGGCATGCCGCATCTGCATCTCCCTCGCCCCCTAGAGCATACGGCGGCTGGTTCGAACGCGACCGCTACGGCTCGCACACTGCTGTCGGGTGCTGCGAGGACCGCCCCTGGACGCGACCTTCATCTGTCACTGCCGCCGACACCGTTTGGGATCCCCTGATCCTCCCTGACCTTACCCACGCCATCGACGCGCCCTGCCTCCCGCGCCTACCGCAGCCCCCTCGTTCCATACTACGGAGTCTGCCAGCGAGACAACGAAGGTTGATGAGGGCGGCTGTCAGGCGCCGGAGCACGCTCCGAGCTCAACGTGCCACGCTCGAAGGCACCACTGACAACGTCCTTGTCCCCCACGCTCGTGCATCACCGTTGGTCCTCGGCGGCGGTTGTACGCAAAACACGTCTGTTGCGGTCAACCCCGTGCGACCCCCGCCCTCGACTACAACGCTCGCAACAACGTCCGCCCCGCCTGCCCCCGACACTCCTGCACTGCTGTCGTTCTGGGTCTGTGACCCCTCCGGCAAGCACCGACACTGCACGGTGGACAGTGAAACTGTCGTCGGGGACTTCTTCGCGCAGTCGACTTGGTTTGACCCCGACGTGTGCTGGATTTCGCAGGGAACCAGGCAACTAGTCCTCTCGGACTCCTTTGCCGAGAACGCCGTCAACCGCGACGACACACTGACCGTGATGGTCAGGCTCCTCGGGGGAGGTGGCCGAGGTAGTTGGCGCGGCGGCAAGGGAAACAGGGGCGGTAGGGGCGCTGGGTCCTCGGGTACCAGCGTGCCAAGTGCCCCCGCTGGGGATGCGAGCTCCGGGACTAAGGGGCACAAGGGCGGAAAATCGCGCAGGGGGAATGGACCACCCGATGGCCTCGTGTGGAGTGATGGCGCAAGGGACTGCGATAAAGCTGACCTGTATCGCGACTGGGAGTTCCCTGAGATGCGCTTTCGAGCCGTCTTCCCCCTGCACGTGTTCGACGGCGACGTCACCCATGCGTCATGGGAAGAAGTGTCGGGCTCCCCGTTCCAGTGGGGGCAGTACTACCTGCACAGCGTCCTGACCCGCGGTGCAGTTAACTCGTGCTGGGATGCTGCAGCCAAACAAGAGTTCTCCCGGGGCGAAGTGTACCAGACCTTGGAGATACACTTTTCGGCCAACGCAGCAGATGAAGTCGACATCTTGCGCGCAAGCGGGTACCAGGGTGCGTACTTTGAACCGCTGAACTCGCAAGATTACCGTGTCCTACTGGTCCCGGATAGGGCGGACATGGGGGAAGTCAGCAGCATCGCAGCCAAGATAGATCATCTCCAACTGGGTCTTTCTTACTGCAGAGGGGAATTGGGTGTTCGAGTCAGGGCATCCTCGTACGCCGAAGCCCGTCAGCTGTTACCGGATCTACCCGCGGAGATCGCCTATTTCGCGGTGGCTGGCATCCCCTGCGGTTCGAACGCAAACACGCTGCAACGGAACTTGACGCGCTTGGGGTGGAACGTCACGCCTTTGTTCAAGACGGCCAAATCGGGACGATACGCCGAGTGGGCTGTCAAGTCCGAGACGCTCCCGGGAAGGTTTGACTGCGATCTCCTCAACGGCATGCGCATCACCATCAAAAGGGTGGATCGGTACCCGATCCAACCCTCCAGACATATCGCGTCCGTCCGCCTCTCGTCCTCATACAGAGACGAATCGAACACGCTGCGTTGTGACGTACATGAAGGTTCAACACCGGTTCCGTACAGCGTATTCCTCGAGCGTTACGGCAAAGCTGCCAGTACCCTGTGGGAGCTTGCTGGTAAGAGCAGTACCACGGATGGTGCGGACGGATCTTCCTTTGGCAACGACGGCACCCCTCTAGCCGGCGGGAGCGAGGTCGGGCTGACGTCCTATGCAAAAGCGACTCTGCGGCCTTGCAGCTCGCCCCCGCCGGCCCGTGCAAATCCCACCTCATCGTCCTCACCGTCGTCCTCGCCAGTTAATCCGCCTAGGGCTGTCGCCGACATCGACGAACTCGAGCTGCAATCCCTGGTTCGCAGCCTTGTTAAAGAAGCAACCTCGTCCACTGCCTCCGCACCTGTTCCGCGGGTCGCACCCCTGCCCGAACAGCCCCCCACGCAAGACGCAGCCGCGTTCAAAGAGTTTGTCGGCAGCATAGTGCGGGAGAGTGTTGCCGACATGGAGAAAAAGCGTGCTCCCACCCTTGGTGCATGTGAGGTAGCAACCCTGGTCGAAAACTCTGTCGGAGCATGTGTCGCGCAGAAAGTGTCAGAGGCCGTCGCTGGTCCGCTCCTCGAAGTCACCGCTCAACTGAAGCTGATGGGGGAACGGATGACGACGCTTGCGGCGAGGGTGGATGAGGTCCAGTCGTCCTCCGCTGGTAAGGGGGCTAACAAGGGATCGAAAATGACTTCTCCATCCCCAACCCCTGAGCGCGACATGCCCTTAGTGGTACACAATGGGCCTAGCCCGGTTCAGGGCGCCGGCAGCTTGGTCAGTTCAGTATTGGCCCAGCCTCTGGTCAACCGGCCCCTCAGGATAGACGCGATGAAGGTCGGCATGCCGGTCCAAGAGGGCAAAAACGTGAAGTTGGTGGCAGCCATTCACAAGAAGCAGAAGGCTAACCGCCCTCGATCGCGGAGTCTTACCGCGTCCACGCCGTCGCAATCCAGTGACGCCCCGCTGAGCGGCTCCAGCCAACAGCTCCTTTCGAAGGTTTGCGGCACTCCGGACGATCCTTCTTCGTTTCGCTCCGTCTGCCACATCGAGAAGGAAAAGATGTAGTCGCAGACGCCCCAAGCGACGGAGCCGCAGGAGCGCAAATCGCGGCAGAGAGCGGGCACCGTGTGTGGCGCGCGACGGGGGCGCGCCGCACTGGACTGATGCCCTAACCATCGCCTCCACCAACTGCCGCTCCTACAACGCCCGTGAGAACATTCCTACGAGTCTGGAGGAGATCAGCAGAGGAGTCCAGGAGTTGCGGCCCGATATTGTTCTCCTCCAAGAGTCCTGGCTCTCCGACGAGTCTCTGCCCCCGCACCTGGACGGTTACGTTTTGTTCCGCCGGGACCGCGGAAGCCGTGGAGGGGGCCTTCTCACGTTCGTAAGGGCTGATCTCGCAGCGTCCTTAATCCCGGGCGCCTCCTTCGGTGACGACTGCTCCACCGAGTGTCTTGGCGTCTTGGTCAAACGCGTTGGACTACCTCCGCTAAGGCTGCTGAATGTGTACCGCCCGCCAGGATCGCCCGCCTTACTGCCCGAAAACCTTGAATCGCTCGAGCTCGACGACACGACTATCATTGCCGGGGACTTGAACTTCCACCATCCGCAGTGGTCGCGTGGGGCACCTAACTCTGGAGGCTCTACGCTGTTCGACTGGCTGCAGGAATACCCCGCGACCGTGCACAACGACCCGTCGAAGCCCACAAGGGAGCCCACATCCGCCAGGCCATCATCCACCGATGTTGTAATCACCGCTCGCCCTCCTGAGCAGCTGATTCTCGACTGGACGACGCTGCCGCCCTGGGGTAAGTCCGATCACAAGGTCATGGTGTTCCGAGTTGCCAGGGGACATCGTCAGAAAGTGCTGAAAAGGCCCCCTCACTACGTGTGGGCTAAAGCCGACTGGAAGGCGTTCCTGGAGGATGTCGAACAATGCTGCCCTAAGGGTCACATCCCCTCGATCCAAGCACGATCAGACGGGATTTCCGCCGCGATCCGTTCTGCCATCCGCGAACGTGTGCCCAGGGCGTCCGGAAAGGGCCCGCACAGACCATGGTGGTCACCCGAGCTCACACAACTGGAGCGGCTGAAGAGATCGGCGTTAGAAGCATCAGAAGGGGACCCTTTTGACGCCGACAAACTCGAGGAGTACGGTCGCGCTAAGGAGGCGTTTTCGGTTTCTGCTCATGCAGCCAAAGGACGGTACTGGGACAAGGTGGTGGCTGGAATCAACTCCGGCACCGACCTCAGCTTCCTGTACCGGATCATCCGTTCGATTGATGGCCGATTCCAGAGGAACCTGCTTCCCCCACTGTCTGAGCCTCGCGTCCGACCACGCACCCGTGACACCGACTACCCCTGAGCCGGGGAAGAGCCACCTGACAGCGGCTAGCGCCATCGTTCCGGCGCGCGTCAAGGCCCACACCCGGCGGAGGGGTGTGTACAGTTCCTGAGGCCGACAGCGATCAGATCGAGATGCGCTGCAGCATCGTCGTCGCCGTCCTGGTGTTCGGAATCACGGGCGTCTGTCAGCCAGAGGCCGGTGCACGCCGGATCCCATATGAAACGGACAACAGTACGCGGAGGACCAGAGACGACCAAGGCGACGAGCAGCGGAACCTCAAGCCGCCACGCGACTACAACACGACGAGCCACCACCCGGCGCCCACATCTCCGGCACTGTGCAACAACGCCGCCGTCGAGAAAAGAGCGCCGGGCGTAGCTATCGCCGTCTACCCCCTTTCAGGCGGTCAATACGAGCCGCCCGGACGCAGGGACAACGCGACGCGTCGTCACCCGACGCTCACTACTCCGGCACTGTGCAACAACGCCGCCGTCGAGAAGAGAGCGCCGGGCGTTGCCATCGCCGTCTACCCCCCGTCAGGCGGTCAATACAAGCCGCCCGGGCGCAGGGACAACGCGACGCGTCGTCACCCGGCGCTCGCTACTCCGGCACAATGCAACAGCGCCGCCGTCGAGAAGAGGGCGTCGGGAACCGCTGTCGCCAACACGATGAGCAATGAGGACGACGGCAACGAGCAACGAGACCGGCCGCGCGGGGACGACGCACACGCGGAGCCGGTCCGCGATTGGGTACCTCCAGAACGACCGACCAGCGTAACCTCCACAGAAGCTCACAACACCAACCCACGACGCCCAAGGAGCCAACCGCGTCGACCCGCACCCACGCCGCTGTATCTTGCACCCCGATGCGTCCTACTCCGCTCAGTCACCAGAGGGCAACGCCGAGTCCTGCGGGAATACGACCGCAAACTCGCACAGCGACGTGCAAGACGGGAGGAAAGCGACCACATCGCGGAATGCGTGAGGCTGGCGGCACAGTTGATGGCTCTAGTGCGTGCGACCGGAGACACCACGGCTCAACACTCCGCTCACACCTCCGTCCCGCCATACTTCTCTCTCGAAAACTACGTAGACACGAGAGCGGCCGACGGAAGAGCGGAACAAGCAGCGGTACCAGCGGACTACCAAACGACAGTACCGGACAATGCGATCACAACACCCCGCGAGGAGCCGGTGACAGCGGAGCCTCGCGGACCAGCAGCCACGCCGCCAGCGCCAGGACGACCCAGAGCGACGACGCAGAAAGCCGAACTAACAAACCTACTCCCAACTACGCCAACACCGCACACCAAGCCAGTTACGGTGCACGGGATCGACGGGACACATTCCACACCTGCGGAGCGCAAGGACGGAGAACGGGGAAGCGGAAACCGCGGCAGACAACGCCGGAAGGACGCGCCCCCGGAACAACCGGCAGGCCAAGTGGCATCCGATGCACAACAGACGCCAACACCGGCGGATGCAGGAAGTCACGAACCTGAAACGCACGCACAACCACGCACGACGCTGCAGCATACAGCGAAAGAGACGTACACCGTCCTCATATGCGACCCGGGGGGGAAGAGAGTCATACACGCCGTGACCGGCAAAGACACACTCGCCCGGGTATATGAGCGGCTAGGTCTCCCCCCCACAGTCTGGGCAAGCACGACGGGAAGACTTCGCCCGCTAGAAGCAGACAAGACGTTGTCGGAGAACGGCATCGTCGCCTGCAGCCCTCCCATGGAGGTGAGCTTACGGCACAGGCTACACGGTGGATGGTCGAACGGTAGAGGGAGTGGGAGAGGGAGTCAAGAACACCGGGCCCCGGCAGGGTACAGGTCAAGCACACACTCGGGGAAAGGTGGAAAACCAGGGAGGCCGATTGTGAAAGCGATGGTCACACCAATAGTGTGGGACGACGGGCTGGAGGGGGGCGGACCCGAAAGGAAAATGCTCTTCCCAGGCTGGGAGGTACCGGTAGTTGGGATGCGAATGTCTGTATCGGTGACAGGCACGCCAACCGAAGAGTTCCAGTCCTGGGGGAGCGCACCCATAAAGCTAGCGCAGACGCTTCTACAAGGGCGCCTGAAGATGGACCTAATCTCGGGGGTATGGGAGGCAAGATGTACGAAGAGGGAGGGAGAGGGCCAGAGCGTGACACACTATGCAGTAAATGTCATGGTGCCTGAGCAGGAATCAGTGCCGCTGCTAAGAACGAGTGGGGTAGGAGGAGTCTACGCGGACCTACTCGAGGAGAATAGGCTGAGAACGATCACCATGGGGGACCACGGGCTGGAGCAAGCTCTAAGAGCGGCGAACCACCTAGGCGACGTCCACCGAGGGATAGAACTCCGGGAGGGTAAGTTAGGGGTTAGGGTGGAGATCGATTCCTACGCCACCGCCAGAAGGGAGCTAGCGAAGGAGGGGTTACTGCCACCGGAGACAGGACACTTCCTAGTCAAGGGAGTTCCGTCCGGCTGCAACGCAGGCACACTCAGGACCAAGCTCCAAGCCCTGGGCTGGATAGTGACACCACTGTTCCAAAGTGCGGCAAGAGGACGATTCACCGACTGGACAGTTCAATCAGAATGGCTACCGGGCACGTGGAACTGCTCAACAAAGGCGGGGGTAGAGCTAGTGATAGCCAGGAAGGACCCAACGCCGCAGCCAACGCACTGGGCGCCAGGCCCGCGCCTCTCGAACGAATACAGAGCCGCCGAGGCCACAGGGGCAGAGAAGCGGAGGGACCCGATCTCTAAGGACCTTCTAACGCATTGCGGTTTTAAAAAGCGGTTCCCCAATGGGTCAGAGGCCGACCTCATGTGGCAGGTGGCTGGCAGACACCCCGACGGAATCGAGGCCCCGGGAACAATGGAGGTAGATGACGGCAGGCCGCTCTTCGGGGGGAAAAGGATTGACGAGGACCCTGAACCAGAGCCGTGCCCCCCGGCACAGCCAAGCGCAACGAGCTCGAAGGAACCAGAGGGAACTACCATGCCTCGCGACACACAACCGAACGCGATGGAAGCACGGCTGGGCAACCTAGAAGCGGCAGTACAAGGGCTGGCAACGATGGCGACCGCGACACAGCAAAGTGCAACCGCGGGAGAGTTCTCACAACTGCGTGAAGAGATGCTAACCTACGTTCGCGCAATAGAGTCAGCAGTAACAGCATCGCGCTCAACGCCATCCCAAGGAACCAACACGCAGAGACCCGCAACGCGAGTTGAGACTGTGGAATTATCGTCGTCCCAACGAGCCGCCCATCCGGGACCCCCGGAGGTGCCAGTACTGCCCGATTCGGAGACGTCTCGGCCACCGGCAACCGGACAGACACCGAAGCCGGATGAGAAGGACAGGCGCAAAACACCAGGCAAGCGGATGGTCCGGGAGGACCGACACGAAGAGACTGCGACACCGCGGAGGGAGAGGGACGGCTCACGGAGCGATATCCATACAACGACAAGCCGGGACAACGCCCACGCAGCACAGGCTGACCCCTGTGGACTAGCGAGGGCGCCTCCGGCGGCACGTTCCCCCGCGGACAAACTCCAACGGCCTGTCCAATCGCCACACCCGCGGGACTGTGCCCAACAACGAACTGCGGAACGGGTGGAGGCGCCCCAACGAGAATTAACGGCTGCAACTTGGGAATCACCGGAGTCGGTCACAACCCCACCCCGCTTCGCACCCACGCCGCCCCTGAGCGCAACAAGGGACCCCCTACACACGGCGGACGCGCGGCACACGGAGGCGAAGCCGGAAACACCAGTGCCCACTGGGGGGACAAACACGAACAGGGAGGGAGTATCTCTCCAAAGCAAGTCGGGCAGGCCGGCGTACCAACCGTACCGGACCACGCGAGACCCGACGCCGATTCCGCAGCAGCAACACCGTCCGAGCCAAAATCCAGAACGGGACCTCCGCGCGACAACTGGAGCTTCGTCACCCCGGGAGGCGCTCCAGGGGAGACGCCCAGGCAGCCCATCCCGGGGACCGTTTGACAAAGAAGGGAAGGCGAAGCCCGCGGAAGGGAGCCTACCAGCGGAAGCCGCGCCCCGGCGAGAAGACGAGGCACCCGAGCGGCCGTTGGGATACTGGGCCACCCGCGTGCAGCGCCGGAACGCGGAACTTGCGGAATCGACGGCCGCAAGTGACTCCCTACAATCAGAAGGGACCTCACAGGACCTGATGGTCCCCCACGTGTACCGGCCGTACTCCACCAACCGTGCATCGACACCAAATCCAAAACGGAGCTCATCCCCCCACCCGCGCAACGAAACGGGGACAGACCTCGCGCAAGGCAGAACACCCGGGGGCCCCCGCGACTCCCCACTCCGAAGATCTGAAGGTCGGGCAAACTCCTCTCGTCCCTTTCGACCCAGCAGCTCGAATGACGAGGGCCCAGCCGCAGCAACCCAGCCGCAGCAGTAGCGGGGTGAGCAACGAAACGGTGTTGACGGCTGTAGAGACATGCTGCGAATTGGCAGCGTGCGGGGGAGGTCCACAAGTGCCGTTGCTTCCAGCCCGCATAGCGCCCCTCTTGCGACGAACAAACGAACCAAGCGGGAGACCGCGGGCAAGCGGCAACACCAACGGGAGACGGGCGATCGCACGATCCCGCGCCGTTGCAAGAAGCGTGGCAGCGGCGACGGGCCGCGGTAGGTTAGAAACAGACGCGTCCATAAAAGTCGCGTCCAGCAACTGCAGATCGTGGGGGGCGAGACAAGGCCCCAAATCGCTGGAAGACGTGACGCGGGGCATAGCCGCCGAAGACCCCGATGTAGTCCTATTGCAGGAGACGTGGTTAGTTGCAACGAAGCCCACACCATTTGTCCCCGGCTACGTCACGTACCGACGAGACCGCCCGGGACATAAAAAGGGAGGGGGCTTGTTGATATTGGTGAAGTCCTCCATCTGCTCTCGGCAGATCGAGGAGCTCGACTTCGGAGCGGACGGAATGATGGAATGTCTTGGTGTCGAACTCGACCGGGTGAACCTGCCGAAGCTTAAACTATACAACGTGTACAGACCACCGGAAGAAGGTGCATCGCTAAACATGGGGCCTCTTGTAGGGGACGAACATGTGGTGATCAGTGGGGATCTGAACACAAGGCACCCGTCATGGTGCCCATCCGGCAAGTCAAACGCTGCCGGAGCGACTCTACACGAATGGTTGACCCTGAGACAGACGACGGTCTGGAACGACCCAGGAACACCGACCCGGGACGAGTCCAAAACGTCGCCAGACGTCACGATCTCGGCCGCACACCCGCACGCTGTATGCAACTGGCGGACGATCGAGTCTTGGGGGTCGGACCACCGCACTCTCATCTTCGAAGTGCCCCGCGGATACGAGCACAAGAGGGAACAGGTCCGACCGCGCTACGCCTGGAGCCGTGCCGACTGGAAGGAGATGTCCAAATACCTCGAAAAAGACAACACCTGGCCCCAGACCGAGTACGAACAATACAAGGAAAGCCCGCAGCGCCTCGCCGACGCCATATCTAACCGGATGAAAGGGGCCATCAGTCGGTACGTCCCGAAGGCGTCGGGCAACAAACCACCGAAGCCGTGGTGGACAAAAACGCTGACTCCTCTCTCACGCCGGAAAGACATTGCATTCAAACGGATGCAAAAGGAAGACAACGAAGAAACGGGGAAGGCGTACACGGAGGCGAAACAGGCGTTCACGAAAGCCGCGACAGAGGCGAAGGCGGACTACTGGGACCGACTGGTCAGCACGATCGACCACAGGACGGATCTAGGCCTCATGTTCCGGCTAGTGCGGCAGCTGGATGGGAAGAAATCGAAACACACGCTCCCCCCATTGAAGCATGAGGGAGTCGCCATCACGGACTCGAAAGAGAAGGCGAACGTTCTCGTGAGACACCTTGCGACCGTCTGCAAGAAATCGGGACGCAGCGTGACAGGCCCGGACTTGACCCAGGGAGCGAATAGGTCCGCGGAAACCACCGATGGCGCACAGCTGGGCGCGCAGTCCGAAGCCGATACGCCGATCACCTTGCAGGAGGTGAACAGAGCCATCGAGAAGCTGAAGAAAAAGACGAGCCTGGACCCGGAGGGGCTGTGCCACATGGCCTACAAACACCTGGGCGAAGGGATGCGGCTCCGCGTACTAGACCTATGCAACGCATCTTGGAACAACGCAAGTGTTCCCTCCCAATGGCGACAGGCACACGTGACACCGCTCCCGAAGCCGGGCAAAGACCGCTCGGAGCCATCGGGCTACCGGCCGATTTCGCTCACGAGCATTGCATCGAAGATAATGGAGACCATTATCAAGGACCGCCTCACATTCCTCATCGAAGGAGACTCCTCGGTCCGCGCGTTCACGCCGAACCAGGGGGGCTTCCGGATAGGGAGAGGCACGGAGGAGCAGCTGTACACCGTAACGGCGGCAATCGACCGGAACCGAAGGAAAGGCCGGTACACGTGCCTACTCGTCTTCGACCTGGCGCGCGCTTTCGACACAGTCGACCACGCGCGCCTGAAGAAACGAATGGTAGAGCGGGGCCTCCCGCTGAAGCTCATTCGATGGGTGGAGTCCTTCCTCAAGGGCAGAAACGCGATCTTCCGAGTGGACGGTGAGTACGGCGCCTCGGCGGAACTTGAGGGCGGTGTTCCGCAAGGGTCTGTACTAGGACCAATACTGTTCCTGCTGTACATCGACGACCTCGGGGACGACCTGGCGAAGCTGAAGGACTCAACGGCCTCGCTCTTCGCCGACGACGTAGGCGTAGTAGCGACGGGCAAAACGATGGCGGAGATGGCGAAGAACGTGCGTCTGATAATACAGGCGATGGAAAAGTGGTCGGACGAGGCGCTGATGCAGCTATCGCACGCAAAGACGGAGGCGATACTGTTCAAGCGCCCCGGAAACCCTGACGCGTCGCCGCCGACGATAGAGTTCCCGGCAACCCGAGCGAACGTGGCGATCCGCGCGGACGCGTACAAAAGGAGAACGAGGAAGCACGGTCGCACGGCTCGTCGGCTGTTTGCACCACAGAGCCAACACCACGAAAAGCGAGTGACCGGACTGAACGGAAAGGCGGCTCGCACCCTGCAAGAGAGAACAATTGCGGAGGAGAGCATCGGAGAGGGCTCCGACCGGCTGACGATCTCCCTGGTGAGGGAACTCGAATGGAAGAAGACCGTCACCCTACTGGGTCTAACCTTCGACGAGGAACTGACATTCGACCAGCATGTCAGCCGAGTGACGGCGGGCGCGGCCAAACACGCGTGCGTTCTCAGGCTTGTATCCGGTGCGGCATGGGGTCATCGAACGAAGACGCTCCGCTCGCTATACTACACCTACGTACTCCCGAAGATGACGTACGCCCTGTCGGTATACGGCGCCTTTGCCAGACCGACGACCATGGCGAAGCTGGAGAGCCAGCACAAGGCCGGGCTTTGCGCCGTCACGGGATGCAGGCGCTCGGCATCCGTGGAGGCCGTTTCGATTGAGTCGCGGGTGCAGCCAATCTCGGTCTATGCCGATCTTCGACTCGCAACACTGTGCGAGAAGCTGGCGACCTACCCGCAGTGGCGTGACACCCTGGTCCCCACAAACAAGCACGACACGATCGCCGTCAAATACGGACTCCTGAAGAGGCGCGCGCGGACGGAAGACGTCGACAGGCAGACCCGCAAGGCGAACCCGTTCGCGCCGTGGGAGCCACGGTGCCCCAAAGTGCACATCTCGGCAACACTGAGGAAGAAGTCGGAAGACGTGGAGGCGAACAGAAGGGTAGTGGAACGTGTGTTAGCCGCCCTGCCGACGCCGCTCTTGGTAACCTGGACCGACGGCTCTGTTGTTGAGGAAACCACAATGGAACCGGCGCTAACAGTCCTCAACGGCACAACGGAACCGACACCCACGGAGACGAAATGGGGAGGAGCCGGGTTTGCCATCGAATCCGGAGAGAATTGGTCGATACGGAGAAGCGCGCAAGACGATCTTCCCTGGTGGGCGACCAACAGCGGTCCGGCCGGCAAGTGGGCGACAAGCTACCGGGCGGAACAGGTGGCGATGCAGAGAGCCCTGCGCGTCCTCGTGGGCAGTCTGAGCAGGAGGAACGACAAAACCCTGTGGATACTGACTGACTCGAGCTCGCTCCTCCAGGACCTCGACCATGGACCACATCGCCAAGTCGACCCAGCCAACATCGAGATCTGGCAGCTGCTGGGCAAGCTCGCCGATCGTGGGTACACCATCCACCTCCAGTTCGTCTACAGCCACTGTGGACTGGCCGGGAACGACGAAGCGGATACCCGGGCGAAGACCGGCGCCAGCTCGCCAGGAGAAAGGGGACCCCGTCCCCCGCTCACGCGATCGACGGCGGCGGCCAGGCACAAGAGCTATGTGCAGAAGAGGTGGTCGGCAGGCGTGCTGAAGGCCCACCCGGAGTTGGGCTCCCACTACGACGGGAAACTCGCACACGCGCAGATCGTCAACGGGAGGAAACTCCCGAAAATTGATCACCTCACGCGACGGGCCGAGCGTGAGATCAGGCAGATCCGCACGGGCCAGCACCGCCTCCTTCGCAATTGGTGCCGGGAGGACTACGACGCGTTAGCGAAGTCCGAACGGAGCTCGAATCGTCCCTGCCCGCATTGCGGAGAGGTAGCCGAGTGCCCGGTCTCGCACCTTTTCTTGGACTGCGGCCATGAGGGGACGCAAGGGAAGCGTGACCTGATGTGGGAAGTGGCCTCCCCGTTACGGCGGGAGGGTGGCCAACCGGTGTGGATACCGAGACACGAACAGCTGTGGAGATTGCTGTTCGAACACCCGGAGACGGCACTCGAGTACCTGCAAGGGACCGGACTGCTGGAGGAGTACCGGATACTCGTGCCGACCACACCCGACGAGTAGCCCACCGAATCCCGCCCGCCCGCCACGAGAACCGCGACACAAACACGCGAACTCGAGGCCAGCGGTTTGCACGCCCGTAATCGGACTCGGCCCCGACTCAACCACCGCATACCGGGCCCCGCCTCGTCCGTCGGAGGGACAACCCCCCCGGCCCACGAGAGCGCGTCCGAGGAACAGTCACGACCGTGACTGCGAGACGGCCGACCCCCGACGTCGAAGCAACCTCGAAGAGCGACGAAACGAAGGCAAAGCGAAGCGAAAACAAATGGCGAACGAGAGAAGAAGAGAACCTGAACCCGTAAACAACGCAAACAAAACTGAGGTCCGATGCTCACCCGAGAAGGTACGGCACGGAGGAGACAGCATTGAAACATGAAAAGCTGCGCGCCCTGACCACGCCCTCGGACTTGGAGTAGGACCTCAAACTTTTACGTGAACCGAAAACCGTTATCAGAGAGTGAACCAATTTACGTAAACCGAAAACCATTACCAGAAAGCGAACCCAATAACGAGAACCAAGAACCGTTGCCAGAAGGAAAAACAATTTACGTGAAACAAAAAACCGAAAAACGAACAAGTAGTAGTCATCACTCCATCACAAACAACACAACGGAGTAAATGGTGGCACAAAGAACCACTGTACGCTTGCCCGTTAGAGACCGTCTAGCCTCGTCTTGCCCGGGCTTCGTTCCGCCCTACAGAACAGAACAGAATTTCACCCATTGGACAGCAGCCCAGTCGCAAGATCACCGCCTTCGAGGCCGACGGTGCACGGTTCGAATCCCGCAGCTGGCATTTTTCGAGACTGGAGGTCCTATGAACATGCAATGTGAATAGCCTCTATTCGAGCCAACCCGGCTTTTCTTGCAACAATTATGAAACCGTATTGTTTTTGAACTGGATAATAGTTCAGAGTAAGCTTTTTTCCCTTCTGGGAAAATGCACGGGGGTGGCAGAGTGAGCGGGCGCCGGCCTTCAGGCCGGTCGGCCCGGGTTCGAACCCCGCCCCTCACACTTTTCCGGTCGAAGATGGTTTTCGAGGTTTGTTGGGTTTCGGGGTCTTATGTGCCCGAAATTTGCGTTTTTGGCGGAGTTTCTCAGTATCTCGCGGTATTTGGTCACCCCGGGAAACGGAGTCGGGCGGCCGAGCTTGCCATCACAGGCCAAACTGCTACGAGAACCGAACTTTGCTTAGCTTCACGCGAACTTTGCTTCGTCCGAACTCAGCTGCGCCCGTACCAGAATTTAGCATCGCCCGAACTTTGCAGCGCCCGAACTTTGCTTCGCCAGAACTTAGCTTCGCCCGAGCGTTGCTTCGCCCGAACTCAGCTGCGCCCGAACTTTGCTTCACCAGAACTTAGCTGCGCCCGAACTTAGCATCACTCGAACTTATTATCGTCTGAACTTAGCTGCGCCCGAACTCTGCTTCGCCGGGGGGCGGCGGGGGGGTCCGGGGGGGCGCAAACCCGGGTACCAGCGCCAAACTTTTCCCGTACTCGGTGGGTCGGGGGGGGTGTCCCCCCCCGGGCACGAGCACCGACCTTGGCTTCACCGGACTTTACCACCCTGGCCGAACTTCGCTCGTGCCGGAACTTTTTTTTAGTACCAGCGCAGCCTGAGCGCTTAGCACCAGAACTTAGCAACGCCCGAACTTAGCATCACTCGAACTTAGCTTCACCAGCATTGCCCGAACTTAGCTTAGCCCGAACTTTACTGTTCCCCGAACTTTAACTGCTGCCTCCAGTCTCGCCACGCGCCGGCCTTAGCCGAGCGCACGTACTTCTCGAGATCCAATCTTCAATCAATTCCGTCAACCTTGAACTTTTTCCCAGATTCGTGCGGCACTGGTATGCCGCATACTATGCGTGTCACGGCGACTGTACAACCTACTACTGTCGTAGTACTGCTACTCCGTCACGTCAGTACTGTAGTCCTACAGCACCCCAAATCCAGCCTGTCGTTGCATCGAGTCGTCGCTGTCAGTCGGCGCCACCACATTGATGACAATCCCACCTTGACTTTTTGCACCGCACTTTCTAGCGTTATTTCGTGAGTTTCCCCACCCGGACTCCGCCGACCAAGGAATCCTGGTGTTCATTTTGTCGATAGAAGGCACTCTCGACGAGTCTCGTCAAGTCTCGAACCAGCTGAATCGAGGAATCCAGTTGAGCCTTGAGCCTCGAACTTGAGCTTAAATCCCTCCCGTTTCCGTTCCGAATCGAGGCTCTCGGATTCGGGACGGAAGTTTCATTTGGCAGTAGCTGAGTTACAGTGAGTAACCGTCATCAAGACGGTTACTCACTGTAAAAAAACGCAAACGCAGACATTGTTATTGGGATTTACTTAAAATGTTTGTATACCACCCATTCCACGAAAAAGTGTCACAGATTTTCCGTCTGAAAAGCAGCCCGTTTTGGGTCAAAATTTTGGAATTTTTGGGAAATTTTTTTTGGGATGGAAAGAGCTATCCCTGGCGATTATGGGCAAGCAATCAGCTCGCGTGGCGACCAAAATCTGGCGTGCAGATGGACAAAAGGTCGGTTTTGGGGTTGTTTCAAAAACCCAAAAACACCACGCACTCCTGCTCGACGCAATGCAGAGTAAGGGTGTCCCTCCTAAGTTCCTTGTGTGGCTCGAGTCCTTTTTGCGAAACAGGAAGGCGGCTTTCAAAGTCGATGGTGCTACCGGCGAAAAGTTCCACCTGAAGCACGGCGTACCCCAGGGAACCGTCCTCGGGCCGGTTCTCTTCCTGTACCACATTGACGACCTCGGCACCTCGCTTGAGGCTCTCAACAAGCGTATCGTTGCTGATTCTGAGAGTCGATCCTGGATCAACTTCTCGCTCTTTGCCGACGATGATGGCGTCGTCGTCTCATCCCCGTCCCACTTTCAACTTGAGAAGTACACGCAGGAGGTTGTGGATGTGGTCGAGGAGTGGACGTTCAAAGCCAAGATGCACCTGTCTAAACTGAAGACAGAGGGCGTCCTCTTCCGGGATCCGGGTGCCCCTGAGCCCTATCCTGTCACGACGAGATTCAACGCCACAGCGGTCGATGTTCTGGTCCCTGACGACTACGTGATAGCGTTGAAGTCTAGGTCGACCTGGAAGTTCCTGGAACCGGACGAGCACTCACCCTGGCACCAACACCACGGCAAGCTGATCGTCTCAGTCGACGAGAAAAATGGCGGCGACAAGGACGCCACCAAAAACCGCCTGGTGACCATCCGAGTAGCCGACGCCCTACGCTGGGTCGACAAGACCAAGCTCCTTGGCCTGGTCATAGACTCGGAGCTCACGTTCGTCCCCCACATGCAACGCGTCGTCGACAAGTTTTCTTTGAAGATGAACTTCCTGCGTCACCTTTCCGGAAAGTCGTTCGGATGTAACTCGTGTACGCTGCGCACGCTGTATCTGACGTACGTCCTGCCGACGTATACGTACGCCCTGTCGGTCTACGGCCCATACCTCCTTCGGTCCACATCCCCCCTGGTCACGACGCTCGAGCGGCTGCACCGGCGCGCCCAGGTCATTCTCCTCGGGTGCAGAAAGAACACCTCGGATTTTTCGGCGCAACAGGAATCCGGGATTCTGCCGCTCCGAGCGATAGCGAATCTCCGTGTCGCCGCTCTGCGTGAGAGGATGCGACTCCGGAGCACGCTCTGGCAGAACGACCTCGCCATGAACACGACTCTGAGGCGCAGCTACGACGCCCTGTGCGAGAAGGCCGGAACGGTTGAGTGCAAACGAGAGGCATTCGTATTCAACCCGTTTGCCCCGTGGACGCCGAGTCCCAAAGTGACGATCGTCGCCACCCTGCCGGGGAAGAAGGGCGATTCGGCTGCTGAGAAGAGGCGCATTGTCGAAAGCCGGCTGAACCGGCTCGAGCCGCCGGACTGCTCAGCGTGGATAGACGGCTCGGTGCTCGACGGTGCCCCCCCGCCCCAGCCGCCGCCCTCGATAGCCGACAGGTGGGACGAGCGACATCGCCCTTGGTTGAAACGCTATGCGGACAAAACAGCGTGGGGCGGTGCCGGTTTGTACTTCGAGTTCGAACCGTCGATCACGCCCAGCCTGCGCGACGTCGCTGACTTGAAGACAGCCACCGGAAATCGGCACACGACTTCCCGTTCATGCCCGGTAGGCAAGCACGTCCACAGCTACCGCGCGGAACAGGTCGCCCTTTACTCGGCCCTTGTGTTTCTCCGACAACATCTCGCCCCGACGTCCCGCCCACTCCACATCCTCGTCCTGAGCGACTCCCAGTCGTTTCTAAAAACTCTCAGCGCCGGCCCCCATTCACAAGTCGAACCACTGGCGATAGAGTGCTGGACAATCCTGTCGGAAATGGAGGCGAGGGGATACGACGTCACCTTGCACTTCGTGTACGGGCACTGCGGGCTGGAAGGCAACGACGCGGCGGACGTGCTGGCCAAAGCTGCAGCTCTCGGGTACCGACGGGCCGCCGGAGCCTCTTCCTCGGATCACCCCGAGCCCTTCCCCCTAACCGTCGCTGGTGCAGTCTGCCGCTATCGGACGTATCTGCGGCTGAACAGCAGCGAGGCAGGTGCCAAGGAAGCATTCGAGCGCGCGGACGGCCACGGGAACCTCTCGCCGTTTGCCCGGATTGTTCATGGCCGGCCGATCCCCCGACGCCGTCATCTCACGCCGAGGGCTGAACGCGAAGTGCGCCAGCTGAGGACCGGGCACCACCGCCTGATCATGACGCTGTACGCCACGGACTGGCGCTCCTTCAGCGAGGCCGAGTTGCAGTCCCATTTCCTCCCGTGTCCGGTCTGCGGGGTCCGCTCTACCAGCCCCCTGCTGCACTTGTTCGTACACTGCCGTGACCTAATAACGGCACCCTTGAGGGCGGCGATGCGACATGATATCACGAGGCGGATCAAAAAGGACCCAGGCGGTCCGATCGAATCCCTCTGGTACTACCTGTTCGTCCATCCCGAGCACGCCCTGTTCTACCTCCAGAGAGCTGGCGCCCTCCCACCCTTCCAAGTCCTTGTGGAGTCTGACAAGGACGAAGCCCCCCCGAACCACGAGTACGGGCTCGTGCCCATCATGTGAGGCAACGTCACCCGTCCACGCAGCGGCTGCAGTCCGAGGCAGGGGATCGCCGGGGCCTGGGTACTCTCGCGCCGGCCATCCTGAACCCGTCACCTGCCACGGTGCTCTCGCAGTTCGCAGCACGTCGCCGTCGACGCCGGACGACGCCGCACCGCCCCGCGCAGCCCGACTGAGGCTCCGCGTCCAGCGCGCGCTTCGTACGCATCGCCAGAAGAGGACGCAGGCTAACCGCTGAGCGAAATGTGCACTCGTCTTATTTTCTTAATTGGTACAAACGTGCACTCGTCTTATTTCACAAGACTCTTGTCGAGATCGTACAGTTCAGTCTGCTGCGCTCCAGTAAGCACCACTCGGAACCCGGCTGGAAGGCCCTAAAGGGGAGTAGTCGGTGCCAGCACTTTATTGTTGTCCATCCCCACCCGGACTCCTCCGTCAACGAGTCCCAACAAACAACATCAATCGGTAACCCCCCCCTCGTCCCTACCCCAGCTCGCAGCCGGAACAGCTCGGTGAGGACACTCAGCGCGTCGTTGCAAAGGTTCGTCGCGAATTGAACGCCAACACGGCAACGAGTTCAGCACGAGCAAAAGCACGACGAGCAAAGCGCAGTGCCGCTCGAAACCACGGAGCAAGTCGTAGCGCAGGCAGAACCCGAGAGACAAAGCCGTCCACAGCCCAGACTCCGGTCAGGGCCAAACACACCCACGACGGTCCTCGAGGGCATGCCAAGCTAACGAAACACCTCTTTTTCGTCACAACACAACCAGTATCCCCCCTTATCCCCCCTCGTCCCTTCCCCAGCTCGCAGCTGGAACAGCACGGTGAGGGCACTCAGCGCGTCGTTGCAAAGGTTCGTCGCGTATTGAACGCCAACACGGCAACGAGTTCAGCACGAGCAAAAGCACGACGAGCAAAGCGCAGTGCCGCTCGAAACCACGGAGCAAGTCGTAGCGCAGGCAGAACCCGAGAGACAAAGCCGTCCACAGCCCAGACTCCGGTCAGGTCCAAACACACCCACGACGGTCCTCGAGGGCATGCCAAGCTAACGAAACACCTCTTTTTCGTCACAACACAACCAGTATCCCCCCTTATCCCCCCTCGTCCCTTCCCCAGCTCGCAGCTGGAACAGCACGGTGAGGGCACTCAGCGCGTCGTTGCAAAGGTTCGTCGCGTATTGAACGCCAACACGGCAACGAGTTCAGCACGAGCAAAAGCACGACGAGCAAAGCGCAGTGCCGCTCGAAACCACGGAGCAAGTCGTAGCGCAGGCAGAACCCGAGCGACAAAGCCGTCAACAGCCCAGACTCCGGTCAGGGCCAAACACACCCACGACGGTCCTCGAGGGCATGCCAAGCTAACGAAACTCTTATTCGTCACAATTTTATCATCCGCCCCCCCCCCCCACTCCCTCCTAACCCCTAACCTGTGGACCTGTCACTCGTGCGCGTGTCTCTTGGCGCAAATAGGCTAGTAACGCCTGACCTGTTCCAGACGCGGCTCTTCTGAGCAGCGGATGGACGGTGCTTGTTTTTCATTCATTCATTCATTCATTTCACCCTTGAAATTGAAATTGAAATTTTGCTACCAAGCACCGCAAACCGCTGCGCCTCCAAAGGCAGCAAGAATATAAACTGAAGCACAAACTACAAATGCACCGACAACAGCAAAAGTGTTCCATAAAAGTGTTCCATAAACTGTGCACTGGCTACCAAGGCACCACCAACTGTTGCACCTACATCAAACAAAAAACATACAAGACAAACCCAGAGAGTTCGGGTACAGCACGAAGCGACCCACTGTAACCCTGGGTAAGCGTTAAAAAGTTACGCAATGAAACAAGAGACAAGGAAATCACCCCACCCTAGCCTAGCAAGCAACCTAGCCCCCAACAAACTAGCCTGTGCCTTGTGCAGCACACAGTGTCTAACCTGCGTGGCATGTTACTTGACAGTAACACGGCCCAGTAAAGCCGTTTCCCGCCGTGTCGGGTGTCAACAAAAAAAAAAAAAAAAAAAAAAAAAATTTCACCCATTGGACAGCAGCCCAGTCGCAAGATCACCGCCTTCGAGGCCGACGGTGCACGGTTCGAATCCCGCAGCTGGCATTTTTCGAGACTGGAGGTCCTATGAACATGCAATGTGAATAGCCTCTATTCGAGCCAACCCGGCTTTTCTTGCAACAATTATGAAACCGTATTGTTTTTGAACTGGATAATAGTTCAGAGTAAGCTTTTTTCCCTTCTGGGAAAATGCACGGGGGTGGCAGAGTGAGCGGGCGCCGGCCTTCAGGCCGGTCGGCCCGGGTTCGAACCCCGCCCCTCACACTTTTCCGGTCGAAGATGGTTTTCGAGGTTTGTTGGGTTTCGGGGTCTTATGTGCCCGAAATTTGCGTTTTTGGCGGAGTTTCTCAGTATCTCGCGGTATTTGGTCACCCCGGGAAACGGAGTCGGGCGGCCGAGCTTGCCATCACAGGCCAAACTGCTACGAGAACCGAACTTTGCTTAGCTTCACGCGAACTTTGCTTCGTCCGAACTCAGCTGCGCCCGTACCAGAATTTAGCATCGCCCGAACTTTGCAGCGCCCGAACTTTGCTTCGCCAGAACTTAGCTTCGCCCGAGCGTTGCTTCGCCCGAACTCAGCTGCGCCCGAACTTTGCTTCACCAGAACTTAGCTGCGCCCGAACTTAGCATCACTCGAACTTATTATCGTCTGAACTTAGCTGCGCCCGAACTCTGCTTCGCCGGGGGGCGGCGGGGGGGTCCGGGGGGGCGCAAACCCGGGTACCAGCGCCAAACTTTTCCCGTACTCGGTGGGTCGGGGGGGGTCCGGGGGGGGTGTCCCCCCCCGGGCACGAGCACCGACCTTGGCTTCACCGGACTTTACCACCCTGGCCGAACTTCGCTCGTGCCGGAACTTTTTTTTAGTACCAGCGCAGCCTGAGCGCTTAGCACCAGAACTTAGCAACGCCCGAACTTAGCATCACTCGAACTTAGCTTCACCAGCATTGCCCGAACTTAGCTTAGCCCGAACTTTACTGTTCCCCGAACTTTAACTGCTGCCTCCAGTCTCGCCACGCGCCGGCCTTAGCCGAGCGCACGTACTTCTCGAGATCCAATCTTCAATCAATTCCGTCAACCTTGAACTTTTTCCCAGATTCGTGCGGCACTGGTATGCCGCATACTATGCGTGTCACGGCGACTGTACAACCTACTACTGTCGTAGTACTGCTACTCCGTCACGTCAGTACTGTAGTCCTACAGCACCCCAAATCCAGCCTGTCGTTGCATCGAGTCGTCGCTGTCAGTCGGCGCCACCACATTGATGACAATCCCACCTTGACTTTTTGCACCGCACTTTCTAGCGTTATTTCGTGAGTTTCCCCACCCGGACTCCGCCGACCAAGGAATCCTGGTGTTCATTTTGTCGATAGAAGGCACTCTCGACGAGTCTCGTCAAGTCTCGAACCAGCTGAATCGAGGAATCCAGTTGAGCCTTGAGCCTCGAACTTGAGCTTAAATCCCTCCCGTTTCCGTTCCGAATCGAGGCTCTCGGATTCGGGACGGAAGTTTCATTTGGCAGTAGCTGAGTTACAGTGAGTAACCGTCATCAAGACGGTTACTCACTGTAAAAAAACGCAAACGCAGACATTGTTATTGGGATTTACTTAAAATGTTTGTATACCACCCATTCCACGAAAAAGTGTCACAGATTTTCCGTCTGAAAAGCAGCCCGTTTTGGGTCAAAATTTTGGAATTTTTGGGAAATTTTTTTTGGGATGGAAAGAGCTATCCCTGGCGATTATGGGCAAGCAATCAGCTCGCGTGGCGACCAAAATCTGGCGTGCAGATGGACAAAAGGTCGGTTTTGGGGTTGTTTCAAAAACCCAAAAAAACGATTTCCGGCGGGAATCGAACCATCGACCCACAAACCCCTGTGTGGGTGTGGTAACCTCTGGACCATGGGCTAAAAAAACGGCGGAAATTTTTTTTGTTCACTACCGAGTGAGAATTTTTGGACTCATTTTGAGTTCTTCGCAAACCGGGCGAAATAAGCTCTGAGAGAGCAGAAATACCGTCCTGGGACACTGGAAACGAGTAAATGACGATCTCGCACTTTCCGATAAGAATTCCAACTGAGCGGGCGCTAAAAGCGAATTTTGGCCCGAGGTTTGGCAACATAGCCTAACGGGTACCGCACCCTCCTGGGCCCCTGTAGGCCATGGTTCGATTCCACCGGTCCGATTTTTTTTTTTGCGATTTTTCGGTGTGAAAAGCAGCCGTCTGGAAATTATTTTCGAGGTCTTTTTGGGAAATCTTTTGGTTTTCGAGTAGTTCTGGGATGCGCGATTATGGGCAAGCTGCCAGCTAGCCCAGCGATCAAAATCTGACCCCCTCCTGGATGCAGAGAGAAAAAAAACCGATCTCCAGGACCCCATTTTTTCGGGTGCCGACCTCCATTTCCGGGGGGGGGGTCGGTCAAAATTTTTATCCGACCAAATATTCGGAAAGCCCTGTCCTCAACGGATTCAAACGTGTCCTCAAAATCTCGAAACCGACCATTTTCGGACCTGCAGATGGAAATTTTCGGCAGAAATCCGAAAAAAGCCGAAATCTGTGACACTTTTTCGTGGAATGGGTGATACTCCTGCGGGTTTGGGACGTCTTTAACTGACGGTGTCCAATCCGTAATGGAACCGGCCGAAAGAGCCAGATTTGATTCGTTTTTGATTGTTCGTTTCCTCAGACAGCTGTTCTTCAGTAGTAGTAGTAGTAGTTTGAACTTTATATGCAGTAACAATCTGTGGTAATGAAGTGCACAAGCCGCTACCGACTACCTCTTCCGGGCCCCGAGTTACAGGTACCCTTGGCGGGGGGGGGTACCAGGGGGGGGTTGGGCGACTCTGAAAACGAGAACGAGGCAAAAACTCTGGTTTCGTCGCAATTTTTTTGCATTTTTGGGTACCTACCTGAGGTTTTCTGACGAAAAAGACGTGAACATATTTTCAGTCGTCTGGGCAGCTATTTTAGCTATTTTTAGCTATAAATAGCTAAAAATAGCTAGCTGGCCAAATAGCTAGCTAAGTCTCACACTGCTCAGAGAGAGCGGTCCGCAGCGGATGACACTGTGACACTGACAGTGTCACACAAAAAACAACGTGTCTATTATCGAGCCTTCTTCTGGGGCTAAAGATGCTGATAGCACGATCATCGAATATCGAACAAAAAGAAGCACATTCGTCTGAAAAAAAGATGTAGCCAGGCAGTGCAGCAGGGGACGAGGAAGTTCGGACTGACTTGTGGAAGCAGGTTGTCGAGTGCATAGGGGCTCGGGTACCATTTTCCCGTATTAGCAACCTTTGCAATTTAGCGCAGCTAATACTCGAGCCTTTTGGCATTCCCTGCGGGGCAGTTCCAGGCGATATGGCTGTTCGACAAGCGCTTGGCAGACACCCTGTCCTCGAAGATGTCAAGTTTCTGTTTGTGGGTTCGATCTCCCTGGCGATAACAAGGCGGTTGAAGACGGAGGCTAATCTCACCTTTAGGCGCATGCCATTGTCAGACGCTACCGTCTGGCATTGCGCAATTCGTGCCATAGTCGTTGGGGGTATTGGCAAGGGGGTTCAGTGGACACTCATCTGTTGGCTCCTCGTTACTGCCCACGTAGGTTCCGGGAGGTCGGCTTGGCTGCACGCGACTTGTGGTGTTGCTTCGTTCTTGAACTTTTTCTTCGGCTTCATGCGGTTCATCGTCCCGGCCTGCCCCTGGTACACGACTCGTCTCGTCTCCGTAGCTCGTCTATCCTGCTTCACTTCGTGCTTCCATCGAGCCTACTTGCGCTGTCACATTCCGATGGGTAGTGCGTCTGCGGGAGGAACCTGGCTGACACACCCTGTCCCTGCGGCCTTCATCGCTGTCTGCTCTCGTGCGCCCACTGTGGGGCATGATTCCGCCTCGGATCCTCGGTTGTGCTCCTTAGCTGGATTGCTAGCTCGATAAGAAGAGCTGGTGTGTGGGCACAAGCGAATGTGGTTGCGGTTGCGGGCCGGCCGGCGTGACTGCGAGCAGACAGGCTGCATGCGCGTGGGCCCAATCGCGCCATTCACGCGGTACTCCAAAGGCCTAATCGGGCCGGGCCGGCACATACAGATTGCGACCGGGGCCAGCGTCGCACCTCGGTCTCGTCCCTTACAGCCGGAGCTCGTGGCTCTCCCCAAGCCTCTGGGAAGGTGGCGGAGCTGGGAAGACGCGAGAGAAAACCAAAGTAGCGGCGGCCGACCTCTGTCTGCAAGCACGTCTCTGGCAGGGCAGTCGGCACCAAACGGAGCACAGCACCTCTTCCAAAGCAGTCGGCTGAAGCGGAGCACAGTCAATGGGCATTCAGAGAGTGCAAAGCATGTCTCTTGTAGGGCAGTGGGCAGCGGGCTTTGACTTGTTTTGATGTGCTCTCGGGAAAGGTCAGCGCGGTAGCGATGACCAGGAGATCACATACAGATGGGTGGGGAGAGGCCCTGGGACTAAGGCGTGACTACCCCCGTCCCTGTCCCTCCCAGGGCGCCACCCCGAATCTAACCTGGCTCCACCACGGTGAAGGCCCACACCTGCGGTTTCCGTCCCTCGTATGCTTGTGCCTGGCACTTCTTGGGCCAGACAGTGGTCAACATGGTCGCTCATGGGCCAGCCAGGGGTCCACCAGTGGTCGAACCCAAAATACTAGTGTCAATTTCGATCACACTCTACAACGCTCGACTACACTCTACTACACTCGCGCGCAACACCGCCTGACGCAATGCGCGACGTGCAAGACGATCGCGGAGTGCTGCCGCAACGGACACCACCGGTGCCTTGATCATGGCATGCCGACGTGTGCGCACTGCAGCCGGCTAGCGGACTTGCGGAGTCGAAGGCCCAAACTGTGCTGTCGGAAGGGGCACCACCGGGCGGCCGTGGCGAGAGGAGAAGAAGCAGCATCGAAGAAGAGGAAGGCGGAGCCGGAGGGCGCCGCGACAGCGCCGAGACAGGCGAGACGTGAGAACGTGGTGTTCATTCTGCGGGAAGCAGCAGAAGGCGAGCGAGAGCCCGCAGCATCAACGACGACATCAGCAGCGAAGGTCGGGAAGACGGCATCAACGGCAGCGAAGAAGCGGCAATCGGACTCCGTGGCGGAGCCGGTACCGAAAAGACGCAAAGGACGCATCGATGTATCGCCCAGGCGCCGAGAAAAAGCAGAAATCGACGCGCAACCGATGAACCTCGACGAGCAATCGAAGAAGAAGCGAAGCACCAAACGCGCGCCTGAGCGCGACGATCAAGACGAGCTAAAGAGGCGAAAGCATGACACTTCACGTGCGAAGAGATAACCGCGCCGTCGGCGATGCAGATTATCGCCACAGATTCTTTGCATTCTAACCCAAACTACTACACTCTACTACACTCGATTACACTCTACTACACTCGATTACACTATATTACACTCGATTACGGCGCCGAGAAAAAGCAGAAATCGACGCGCAACCGATGAACCTCGACGAGCAATCGAAGGAGAAGCGAAGCACCAAACGCGCGCCTGAGCGCGACGATCAAGACGAGCTAAAGAGGCGAAAGCATGACACTTCACGTGCGAAGAGATAACCGCGCAGTCGGCGATGCAGATTATCGCCACAGATTCTTTGCATTCTAATCCAAAATATTACACTCGATTACGCTCGATCAGGGGGTAGGTGAATTGGCTCAATGTAGCTCCGCGGAAGAAAATTGCGGATTCATCATGTTGTGGGGTTTTGCGCGAGAGGTAGAGCATAAGGGGCAATATGAAAATATTTCGGACGACATTCTGAAAATATGTCGGACATATAAGGGGCAACATGAAAATATGTCGGACATATAAGGGGCAACATGAAAATATGTCGGACATATAAGGGGGATTTGAAACTATAGCCGGACATTTAAGGTAGTTTGCCCTATAAATAATGCTGGCAGCAGGTTTTGCACACTCCCTGTCGTGCTGGTGTTGCTTTCTGATGGGTGGTATTGGCCTTGTGTCTGTAGTTTGACTGACCTACTTTCTCCCCCGCAGGCCTGACGAAGAGGATCTGAAGGCACTCGCAGCCGCTTTGAACGAACCAAGCGAGCGTGATGCGGAAGCGCGAGATGAGCAAGTCCTCGCAGGCGATCGCGGACCGCGAAGTCGCTGAACTCCACATCACACTGACGACCGTCCTCGAGAAGCGCATGCTGGCAGAATCGGAAGAACGCAGGCAAGGAGGAGTCGGAGCCCCGCGTCCGGTCCAAACCGAAAGACAAGTCGAACCCGAGCTCGGATCCTTAGCACCACAGCAGGCACAGATCCAGCCGCGAACGGCCCCAAGAAGAGAGCGCTCCAGGTGCCTGTCGAAAAGCATCCTGCGGCAGAACCGGCGGCCCGTTAGCGGAGTTTCTGTTCAACGCCGCCCCGCCATTGCCTCCCCGTAAGTCCGCCGATGCAGCCAGGGATATCAGCTCGTTGTTCACCGAGCGCAGAATGTATCCTGACTCCAACCAACGACCCCGAAGCTCTGAGCTGCCTTCTGCGCACCGCTCGCGGCGGCCTTCCAGGAAGTCGGCTCCTTCGGCTTCGCACCATATCGATGCTCTTTATGACGACTTTTGACACTGCGCTGTTGCAACGAAATGTCCACTGTGCTCTGCGGAGTTTACATTATATTTGAGACCTCGCGTCGTCTCCGTACTCGGTCCCGGATTCGCCTTCGAGCTTCGAAGACCTCGTCATTGACAGCGCCGCGTCCGTGTCGCACTTCAGGTGGCCGATGCCGCACCCGGCGCCCGTGAAGCCAAGGGTGTTCTCAGGGTCTTTGGGGACCCAGCACCCCCACTAAACTGTCGACTCAGAGCAATTCTTCCCGTTGCTGGACTCAGGAGCAGAACGCCATACGGCAGCTCGTGCCCCAAGAGGCCACAAATGAGCCTCTCAGTGCTCACTGGCTCAACCAGCTTGAATGGGCTTGTGAATTCGTTGACGGGTCGCAAAGCGCGACGCGTTTCAAATGACGGTGGACTGGCAGCCCGGTTCTGTGTTGCCGGGCAACGAGCCGAGGATTCTGAGCATTCAGCACCCGCTCAAGATGCGAGGGGAGTACCCGTTCGAACAGGCGCGCTGTCAAACGATTCGCATGATGCAGTGATAATAATCACCGCATCATGGCACGCGAATGGTGTGACCACTATGCCTACGTGGCTCGCTTGCTGTTTCAGGACAGCCCATCTCTTATCCCGCCTGTGTTGGCGGCCGTTTCCCTTTCTCCAATTATAAAAGGCATCCACTTCTTTCACCGCTATTTTCCGTTGCGAAGCCCGTGTTCTCTCAGTTGTACTGTGGGAATCGGACATCACACCCAGAACAGCCAGCAAACCAGGAGGAACTTGAACTCGTTCAGTACCCCGCCCCATTCCTGTGTCCTTAGCGCAGAGGGTCCAAGGGATGAAGTATGAACACTTTTACAGGGTAGACGCAAGACGCTCTCCCCGGGGAACACGTGGTCGACCGGGACAGCGTGCTTCGGCATTATCTCGATGTACACGCACAGGGGCCCCCCAACAACAGGAGTTCATACAGCAGTGTAGACGGTGTTGCGATATGGCGACCGTATACTTTATGAACCACCAGGCCCCGACTCCTGTCCATCAAGGCTGCCATTGTCTTCGTCAACTGTCATCGTCATCATCGACAGGACTACTCCCAACAGAAAACAAAATGAGCAGTGTGTTGACGATGATGTCAGCCCTGATGGACAGGAGTCGGGGTCTCGGCCAGAGAGGAGGGCGCGTTGCAATAGTTCTTACGTAGTATGATTCTCGTACGGTCCCACATCGCCAGCCTTGAAACACCGCGGGGGAAAACAACAATCGATGCATACCATGCACCGACAGCGCGCGCTATCGGTGGCATCATTGCAGAGAACAGAATGCGATTCGGCATGTCTATGCGTCAGTGTGCTCAGCTGGGCTCGCTAATTAATAGCGAACTTGGCCTGACCATGGGGCTGTCCTACAACACCCTTGCTGCACGCGAAGCAGGGTTCAAGGCGATGTCCGACGAGTTGGTCGGGGATACCCCGAAGGCAGTTTCGTTCCTGCTGTCCAAGTTTCCACTGGAGCAGGGTGGCTGCCCACCCGCAGTGGTTGTGACAATGGACGCGTACAAACCAGGCAACGCCTTCCATGGGGCAACAGGAAGGCAGCGTCTTGCTGTTGGACTGTCCGGGAACCTCAAGGCGACGCGGTTTCTTACTGTGTGCGATAAGCGGAAGCCTGCCTTCCACTCATGGTGGATCTTCAGCTGCCTGCCGCATCTGAGCGCTATTCAGGAAAGTACGTTCCGCAAGAACAATGCAATCATTCCTCTGAGTCGATTTGTGTTTGGTGGTGACCACGCAGAATTGTGGTCGCTCTTTCGAGGCGTGGGCGGTGGCGGGCACCGAAGTGCCTTTTGTGCAACCTGCATTGAGACGCGGTTGGCACACCTGCACAGATGCAAACGGCTTAGCATCCAGGAAATGCATGCGCAGGGCTTCCACTGCAACATTGCCGCCCGTATCACGGAACCAGCGCATGCCATCACACCAGCCTTGCACGATGTGAAGGGCATGCTACGGCTCGTGATCCGGACACTTCCGGATGCTAGTCGGGTAGAAGAGGATGCAGATGAACGGTGAGCGCAAAGGTGGTCCGCCTGCACGTCCCAGAAGACAATGGAACGCGACTTCCAGGCAATCGAGCTGCAGACAAAGCAACTCAAGAGCCTGGACACGAAGCGAAGCGCGCCTGACCTCGCGCCCGCGTGTCGCAATCCCCTCCCACACCTGTACCAGTACGACACCATATTTCTTTGCAAGTGCATCACTGCACGAAGTACGGTGTGGAAGCAAGCCGCAGAAACCCTGGAGGCCCGCCTCCGAAGGGCTGGTTTGGATGCCCACGTATGCCGGAGAACTGAACGATGGGGACAGAAGTTTCGTAGCAGTCCTGCTCGTGAAGGTGTTCTTCTCAAGATTTGCATTTGCAACGAGAAGCCGTGGCACAACAATCCGACTTCCGATGAGGAGGAGGATCAGGACGAGGATGACGATGCGGACAGCAGCACAACCGACCCTGAAAACGAGAGCAGCGAGCACGGGTGTATTATCAGCCAGAAGAGCTACACGCGAATCCACGGCTTCTTCGCACACTACGACGCACACCACCGCCCTACAGTAACCTGCGAATGCACACGCAATGTCCATCGTGCAAAAAGACAGTTCGCAAGGGCGGGCTGACCCAACACCTGCTGTACGTTCATGCTGAGAAGTTTGACAAGAAGACCTGCCCCCTGTGCATTCAAAGGTTCGCCGATGCACGCAGAAGGGATGCCCACATGCGCGATGCCCACACGGGTGGAAGGTAGTCTTACCTCCTCTGAATTCAGCACTCTATGCCACATGGCCCTTTCTTCCGTTGTTCCCCCCTCCCCCTTACTTAGAGGCAAGTAGCGCCTGAACACGAAACTAAGATTTTCCCCCACACCCATCACACCCTGAGCACATACCCATTCCAAACACGTTCTTGCAATTCCCCACCCATCACACCCAGACTTCGGGCCATGCTTATCCCGTTCACTTGTTCTTCTCGGCAACCTGTTGTGTCCACCATTCATGTTGCTGCGTGCACAACAGTGGCAGGACGAACCTGCGGAACAGTATTCGAGCGTGGGTCGGACACCCACACCATATCCACCGCCTAAAAATGGACTTTACTGTGTAAAACACTAGCAAGTATGACAAGTGCACTAGTCATTCTTGCTAGTGTTTTATCGGTGGTGCACGAAGCAGTTGCCGCGCGCGCAGATAATGCGTGAGTTGGCGCAGGCATCGGACGACCCGATGGTCAAGGCGGCGGCCAGGGTGGAGGCGTCAATGGCGAAGAAGGGGAAGTGGGACGCTCGTCCTCGTGGTGGCGGCAAAGGCGGCAAGAAGGGCTTCTCCTGGGGCCAGGGAAACGCGAAGCCCGGGGGAAAGTGACTGGCCCTCCCCCGGGGCCGCCGGGAGTCTGCTCTCCCACTGCCAGAACTAGCCGTCCCCGTGCGACAACCAACCCCAACC
>JAPJBO010001315.1:0-51686 GCA_030068145.1 Diplonema papillatum | reverse complement strand
GGGCGAGTCTGGGGCGAGTCTGGGGCGAGTCTGGGGCGAGTCTGGGGCGAGTCTGGGGCGAGTCTGGGGCGATGTGGGCGAGTCAAAAGGCGAGTTCTGGGGCTCGAGGGCCCTAGGGTGAGTCTGGGGCGAGTCTGGGGCGAGTCTGGGGCGAGTCTGGGGCGAGTCTGGGGCGAGTCTGGGGCGAGTCAAAAGGCGAGTTTTGGGGCTCGAGGGCCCTAGGAGTGAGTCTGGGGCGAGTGGGGCGAGTGGGGCGAGTCTGGGGCGAGTGGGCGAGTCAAAAGGCGAGTTTTGGGGCTCGAGGGCCCTAGGGCGAGTCTGGGGCGAGTCGCCTATGCCTACAGGCATAGCGGTCAAACGGTTCGCATTATCGCACAAAATTATCGCATACAATCGGCGTGCGATATTATGCGATAGTCCATCGTACTGTATTTGCAGGTTTTAAGCGTGCGATAATGCGAATGAAAATGCGATAATCGGCGCCAAAACCCCAAATGCGATAATATGCGATGATGCGAATCGTTTGACCACTATTTCACTTTGTCTGAGAAAAGTCACTGCAGTTCGTCTGGGTGGGCACCGTGGGGTTCAAGTGGTTGCTGAGACACGGTAGTAGGGGCCACACAACATTGATTGGAGCCGCAAAGTCCGAACATCAGCTTGGTCCCGCCTTTTTTAGTACTAACAATTTTTGCGGGTTGCCCTTCAATGTATTGTGCAGGCTAACAAGACGTAGGCAGCGTGTTTTGGTGGTTGATCAGAATTCCTTACCTGAATATACACAGGGTAAATACAAGCGGGAAAACGATCACTCGGCATACGAACAAAACGAAGCGCCTGTCTTTTTGTGCTAACACTGTGCCTTGTGTGCTAAAAGTTAGTAGTCGGCAGCCGTTGCCCCTTTAAAACCCCGAACTTAAACGCACATGCACGAGGCCAGCTGTTGTCAGCATTGCGCTTCACTGGACGTCAGGTTGCTTCGCGATGCCGCGGGTCACCTCCTCAACTCATTCCTATCCTGGTCGATCCGAGCAAAGCTGAGGCAGCCGGCAAGCCGTCTCGCAACAGAAGCTTGAACGATCCGAATAGGTCCGTGCTAGCAAGGAGTTAACCAACATGGCTCGTCGAGGAAATACGGGATCTCACCCTCTGTGGATAGCCCATTCCAGGAGACTTACCTGAGTTGTGGCATACATAATATATATATAATATGAGACGATGCCAAACCCCCCTAGGCATAGTGGTCAAACGATTCGCATGCGATAATAATTATCGCATTATCGCACAAAATTATCGCATATAATCGGCATGCGATAATATGCGATAATTTATAATACTGTATTCGTACAGAGGATGTACCCGGGTTCCGGGGGAAAGTTTGTGAGGTTTGTAGCAAGAGTGCTATGAGAACCTTTCTGTCAACCACCGGTGCCGCCCCAATCCCGCCAGCCCAGTAGATCGTGCCAGCTGATACTACTACAGATGAAGTTGTTCAGATGCTCCCCAGACGCAAGAAGCATAATATTATGGAAGTCTTCAGAAGACAACAGGACCATGAGCCGGTTTGCACGAAGGCAGTGGCATTCTGGAACTCGACAAACAGCCGAAACAAGACCAACCATGACTTGTGTACAAGGGAAGACTACTTCGGCGAGCCCCAGTGAAACAGCCGGAACCAGATAAACGCCGTAAGAGATGTCGACGTACCAGCACTAAAAAGAGGCAGGCCATCAGCACTGGTCAGCAACCGTGCAAGCTCTCTTTCATCGTCTTCATCAACGACTTCGGCGTTGCTGACACGGGAGCCTCAGCCTTCCCGGGAAGTGGCGACAAGGTGTATGCTCTTACGCTGCCTGGGTACGCCGCAATGCCGGGATCACGCACCGCCCACGTTTTGCAGCTGGAAGGAGACCGAAAGTGATGTTAAACGGCATAGAAGCAGTTTGTTCCAAACCCGTGTATCTGCAGGACGTACCCTTCGCTCAATGGAAACTGAAGTTTCCCATCAAGGCGTTAGCCGCCGCCGTAAGCGGTGCAGTTGCAAAGAAGAAGAGAGCCCGCAGCGCTACGCGATCCCAGGTGAGCTCACCCACCAGCCAGAGATTGGCATTGCAAGAGGCATCTGTCTGTCGTCGGGTTGCTGACGATGGTCTCAGCTATGAGTAGGGTACGGAAGTGGGTGCGAAGTCATGGATATGTCAGGCGGCGCCTACCAGTGCAACGGTTGTTCGGTGGACGACTTCCGGATGAAGCAGGGAAAGTACAAGGAACTGTGAGAGCATGATGGACACCCACAACGTACCGAAGCTTCTGCACACCAGCCACCACCAACCAAGGCGGCTCGCAAAAGGGATCGAGCCATGGTAGTTGTCAAGTTAGGTGACACTGGCAGTTGTCGAAGCGTCACGGTAGCATGGCGGATGACCGACGCATTCTAGAGGCGTGTATGAGTGAGAAAGGCTCGCAACGAGCTCCGCGGACTCGTTTTCTCACTTTCTGCGCCTGCCAAGCCATCCTGCCTCGCTCCGGGTCTCCCAAAGAAGTCTGCGACAATGTGCGCTAATCGTGCGATAATCATTATCGCACATGCGATAATGTGCGATAATATGCGATAATATGCGATAATATGCGATAATCGTGCGATAATGCGAATGAAAATGCGATATTTGGCGCCAAAAACCCACATGCGATAATATGCGATAATGCGAATCGTTTGACCACTATGCCTAGGGCAGTGAAGCTGGTAAACGTTGAGTAAACGCGTTTACTCCAAAATGAGTAAACGTAAACGTTTACGTTTACTCGCGGTAAACGTTTACTCGCCTACAGAGCACGGTTAGACCATACTTGGCCTCCTGGCGCAATGTTCCCAGGCTGTCCATCTCTTTTATGGCGTTGTCAAGCATCACCCCACCGAGTTCTTCGGGCGTTGGGGGGTGTACACATCGTGTGCTGATAGCCCGCACAGGACTGAAACCATGGTCAGGAACGAACAACCAGTAGCCTTGTTAAACCCGATGGCTTCTTCATAGAAGAAGTCCCTGATGGCTTCGTGGGCGTCCACTGCAGTGGTCGCTCGAGTGAGGAATGGCACCATATCCAGCTGCTTCGTCTTGGCTTTCTCGTTTTTCTTCTGCTGCCTTCAGCTTGACGACGAAGGCGGGTGTGTGCTACCACCATGGGATCTTTTGGGGCGCAGCCGCCAATGCCGCTGCCTTGGCCGAGCAGGTGCTCAGCAGAGGCGGTGGAGAAGGCCTTATCGCAGAACTTGCAGGTTACCTTGTGCATCTTCGATCCGGGTACGTGAATGTCACCCCCTCCCAGGCGTCTCCTTTGCGCTTGTTCGCCATTTGGGGCGAAAGGTGCGTCTGGATATTTTGCTTAGTCGCTCCTCTTTCCTGATAGATTGCATTTCCAGTGGATGCCGCCCTTGATACAGTATACGCTTACACAACGTTTACTCAACGTTTACTCAACTACTCCAAAATGAGTAAACGTAAACGTTTATAAACGGTAAACGTTTACCGTTTACCTGGAACACTGCCCTAGGCTTAGTGGTCAAACGATTCGCATTATCGCATATTATCGCATTTGGGATTTTGGCGCCGATTATCGCATTTTCATTCGCATTATCGCACGATTATCGCATATTATCGCGTATTATCGCATATTATCGCACATTATCGCGTGTGCGATAATGATTATCGCACGATTATCGCACATTATCGCAGAATCCTTTGGGGCACCCGGAGCGAGGCAGGATGGCTTGATAGGCGCTTAGCCGCTGCAAGGCGTTTAGCCGCCGCCGTAGGCCGTGCCGTGACGTTGTGGGTGTCTATCAAGCTCACAGTTCCTTGTATTTTCTCCTGCTTCATCCGGAAGTCGTCCAACAAAACAACCTTTGCACTGGTAGGGCGCCGCCTGCCATATCATGACTTCGCACCCACTTCCGTACCCTACTCATGGCCGAGACCATCGTCAGCAACCCGACGACAGACAGATGCCTCTTGCAATGTCAATCTCTGGCTGGCGGGTGAGCTCGCCTCGCGGGGGATCGCGCATTGTAGCGCTGTGGGCTCTCTTCTTCTTTGTGACTGCACGGCCAACGGTCTACGTAACGCCTTGATGAGAAACTTCAGTTTCCATTGAGCGAAGGGTACGTCCTGCGGACACACGGGTTTGGCTTCGTTCCAGCGGTCCTTGGAGGCAAGCTGCTTCTATGCCGTTTAACAGCAGTTTCGTCCTCCTTGTGGCGTATCCAGGCAGCGTAAAGAGCATAAACCTTGTCGCCACTTCCCGGGGAAGGCTGAGGCTCCCGTGTCACCAACGCTTAAGTCGTTTTGGTGCCGGTGCGTGGACATCTCTCACGCCGGGCTTTTGTCTGGTTCCGGCTGTTTCACTGGGGCTCGCCGAACATGGTCTTCCCTCGTAGGTCTTGTTTCGGCGGTTTGTCAAGTTCCAGAATGACACTGTCTTCTGGAGACCCCCAGTGTGCTTCTTGCGTCTGGGGAGCATCTGGACAACTTCAGCTGTCGTAGTATCAGCTGGCACGATCGATGGGGCGGCAACGGAATCTGGATGTGGTTGCCAGAAAGGACAGGTTCTCATAGCACTCTTGCTACAAACCCCAGAGAAAGTCACAAAGCTTTCCCCCGGAACCCACCCCTACAGGGGTACATCCTCTGTACAAATAGAGTATAATGGATTATCGCATATTATCGCATGCCGATTATGTGCGATAATTTTGTGCGATAATGCGATAATTATTATCGCATGCGAATCGTTTGACCACTATGCCTAGGGCTATGTAGGATGGAAACGTTGGAAACGTTTCCGTTTCCGTTTCCGTTTCCGTTTCCTTCTTTTTGGCGGTGGATGGAAACGCCGTTTCTTTTCAAAAGAAACGTCTGGTATGCCACTAGTATACTGGCTGAAGGTCCGACCGGAAATGTGTTCCGAACGGCGGACCCCGCAATCCAGCGGGAAACCATGGACAAGGAGGCTCGGAAAAGAGGGATGAAAGAAGCATAAGAGTTGCGACCGCGTGGAGCAGACGCAACCACACGCATCCGGTTGTGCTGACTTTGAGGTCTGCAGCTCTTTACACCAATGACTGTTGTGGCGACGATGCTCTGTTATGCGAGGCTGTTGGCCAACGCGCTGAAGACGATCGGGAAAGCACATCCGCTTCCAATAATAGACTCTACAGATACGATCGTTCAGCGCCACAGGCTACAAGACCGGGGTCTTTCGGCGGTGTAAGACAAAGAGGGAGTGCAATCAGCATCAGGAGGTGAGAAGGGCACACGTATGCCGGGGCAATGTTGAACCCGCCAGAAAAGCGATGGCCACGCAGTAACGTGTGCGTTAAACATCGCTTGCCACAGTGCACCTTGCATACGACGACGGGTGGCAACCGTCACCGGAAGGGGCGGTGTTGTCGGAGCATAGACAACGACGGCAGGAAGAAACCACCAACAATGCAGAAGAGGACGGCAGATTCAACAAGCCCCCACATGAGAACGTGGGTTGGAAGCAGCAGAAGACGAAGTGGTAGGCACAGAAGGGTGGAATCTGGTGTCAGAAAACATCCACATGTGACGACATTCTGCATCATTAGCTTGTGGTTACCTATTTGCTCGTGTCAGATCGCCGACGAAAGAAAGCGGTGAGCACCGGCGACTGCTCTGCACAAACGAGACCGCGACGACACACAAGAAGGGGCCGAGCCAAGTCGAAGAACAGCCCAGGAAGGGCCCTGAAGAGTCAGAGAGCCCGCCAGACGGACACACAGAAGGACCCGTGAAGTGGTATCTTATAGGACCCCTCAGCATGAAGAGCCTTCCGGCGTTTCTTTTGAAACCGACCCCAAAACCGACCCCAAAACCGAACCTTCCAGAATTAGATTTGGAAACCGACCTCAAAACCGACCCCAAAACCGAACCCGAAACCGAACCTTCCAGAATTAGATTTGGAAACCGAACCCAAAACCGAACCCGAAACCGAACCCGAAACCGAACCTTCCAGAATTAGATTTGGAAACCGAACCCAAAACCGAACCGAACCCGAAACCGAACCTTCCAGAATTAGTTTTGGAAACCGAACTTGGAAACCGAACCCAAAACCGAACCCGAAACTGAACCGAAACCGAACCGGGAAGCCGACCCTGATAGACCGAACCCAGAACCGAACCAATGCCCGATAGGAACCGGACTCGGAACCGAACCCAGAACCGGGGAGGACGGTGGGCTAACAACCCAAGGCAAGGTGGCAACAGACGGAATCTGCAGCTCCACATTACATCACGCAAGAATGGCTGATTCCTTCCTGAAGTCATCAACTGTCTTTGTGCCCACAGGAAGCGCGAACTGAACGCAAGGACCTTCCAGACGTGGAACGCTGTACGGAGAGAAGACCACGCAACGGAGCAGGCGCCCACACGTAGTTTCTAACAGGACTAATCCCTCACACCGAAGTGATCATGAGTTGCCTTAACGAAACGAACCTTGTGGAGCTGAACTCAGGCTGATAGGTGGGCCTTCTACAACGTTAGCACCGGTCAGCAAGTAAACGTATCCGACCCCTGGCACAGAAGGCACGCGGTGGCTATCAGTAAACTGCGTCGCGCACTCAGACAGAATTGACAGCATGTACTTGGAACCCCTTCTCACGGTCAGTAACCTGGACGACAACTATGCTGGACGAATATCAGGATTCGACGACGACGAATATCTTCGGGATGTTTCGAAAATCTTCTCAAAAAATAACACTAAAATATCGGGTCAAAAGGGTTTCCCCCCCCCAAAAAAAAGACTCCAGATACGCAAACTCTTTCGAATGCTGCACACGGGTATCCTTCAAGTGACCTCTAACTATCTGTTGCATACGCGTATCCGGATCTGAAAGCCGAAGACCTTGTAACACTTTACCGCAACCGAAGTCGCGAACCGGGTTCGGCTTGCACTGCAAAAGCAGCATAATTGTGTCTTGCGCCCGAGCGCGGAAATCCGCCACCCGCCATTCGGCTAGAGTGCAAGAACACAATTGCGAAGCGTACTACAAACGGATAGTGTTACAAAGGCGAACGAATCATGCGAGAACCTATGGAGGGGCCCCTCGACAGCTTTCAGAACACGGCATAGTAAGTCAAGAGTCGGATAAGCGTGTGCACATTCTACTCCCGTTTGATCTGCATTTTCCACCTTGCCCCCCTTTCTTTGATCTGCTGTGTGTATTTGCGGGACTATTGCAAAACGTATCGAATGAAAGCTAGAAGAAAGTACAAACTAATTTTCAGTTTGCTCTGTTCAGTTTCTGTTTGCTCTGGAGTAGGTTTGATGTCATCTGGCGGGTTTTCTAAAGCCAGGTACCTCAGCACATAAGTTGACGATGGAGAATTGCTTCTCAATGGTTGCGCCTTCGTTCTAAAGTTGTGTACTGAGCCAGGTAACTGACTGATCCGTACATGCAGCCAGTTTTAGTTTGCTAGGGGGGCGCGCAACGTTTCAGGTTCGGGTTCGTGATGTTCACCTTGCACTACACGTTCCAAGTGAAAGGTTCGAAGAATGGTTGAGGCGCAGCTCTTGGTGGATGGAGGCACGGTTAACTTCACTTGTTGTTTGTGCGATTTAACCTACACACCTAGTCAAACAAGAATGGGGGCAGGCATTTGGGGCGAGGAAAGGAGGGCACCGTTCTTCGCTGCGCAAAAAATGCGCGATTCGCTCGATTAACTTCTTTTGTTTGTGCGCACTAGCGGCTTTTCACCTGATTTGGTGAGTTGCTTTTAGTACGCTGCCAACTACTACGGTCAGCATTGGCTTTCGAGCTACTTCTGTGTGGATCGTGAACTTTTGACTAAAATTCGACCAAAAATTTTTGACCAAAAAATTTGACCCAAAAATTTTGACCAAAAATTTTCGACTAAAAATTTTGACCAAAAATTTTTGACCAAAAATTTTCGACTAAAAATTCTGACCAAAAAATTTGACCAAAATTTTTTGACCAAAAATTTTTGACCAAAAATTTTTGACCAGAATTTTTTGACCAAAATTTTGACCAAAATTTTGGACCCAAATTCTGGGTCCAAATTCTGGGTCCAAATTTTGGACCCAAAACCGAACCGAAAACCGAACCGAAAACCGACCCCGAAACCGAACCTTCCAGAATTAAATCTGAAAACCGAACCCGAAACCGACCCCAAAACCGACCCCAAAACCGAACCTTCCAGAATTAAATCTGAAAACCGAACCCAAAACCGACCCCAAAACCGACCCCGAAACCGAACCTTCCAGAATTAGATTTGGAAACCGAACCCGAAACCGACCCCAAAACCGAACCCTTCCAGAAATAAAAAACCCCCCCACCCCCCCCCCCCCCCCTTTGCACTAATAAAAACCTTTTTGACGTCACCCCATACTGGCCCCGAACCCCCATCTGTGTGGCCCAAAACGGGTCCCAAACGGTTTTTGACGGGCTGAGTCGAGGTAAAGGGGTCTCCGAAGGCCCACAAATGGGCCCAGGTGGGCCCAGGTGGGCCCCGGAGCGGGCACTCAGCGCGAGGGGGAGAGCCCCCAAAAATGGGGTCATTTTCGGGCCTCGCCACTTCTCAAGCTAGTCAAACACTTTCTGGCCTCCAGCGGGAAACCCAGACTTCAAAACGACAAGATCGGCTGTGTTCAGCCGTAGATAGCCACCAGCGGGTCCTCTTGAAGCCTTTATTATTCTATTATATTATACATACCGTAATTTGATTCATGTTGAACCGGGTAAAACCTGGGACACCCCCCAAAATGGGGCTGGGTGTCCCAGGTTTTACCCGGTTCGGCATTTTCTTTGTATAACCACCTGCTTTGTAGGAAATGCTTGAGGAGACTGCCAGTTGCGATAGATCAAAGGAGGTAAATCTGCTGTAGCCCACACGAAACACAGGTAAATCTCAGTTTAGTGGCGGGCGTAAGCGTTCAACAAAAAAGACCCACTTTGTAGTTGTATTGTTTTCTCCCCCTCTAGCCTCCTTCGCAATGAGCACAAGGCAGTCCCTCGAGTATTTTTTCGCGGTTTGCGACGTTGCGTACTTTGCCGATCCTGGTGCTTGCCGCGCCTTGGGGTGCTCAATACTCAGCTCGACCCCTAGATGCCGCTGTCATAGGAGGCTGCAGGACCACCACTGGTGCAGTCGCAGGAGACTACCTGCGGCACCCCTCTCTGTCATTTACCCGTTCCAGCTTTAGTCCAGTTCAACATTTTTCCAATTACGGTAGTATGTGTTTTGTACCGTCAGAGCGGTTCAAGAAACAAATTGTAATGCAGGAGCACTCGGAATCACGGGCGGAGCGCACAGGTTGTGGAGTCACCGTTCGTACCAGGCGCACTTCCCGGCTAGATTGGTGATGATGCTGGCCAACAGCATTGCGAACCAGGGCTCGATCTACCACTGGTCGAGGGACCACCGTGTGCACCACGCCAAGTCGGACACGGAATCCGACCCGCACGACATCACCAGGGGGCTCTTCTACAGCCACATGGGCTGGTTGCTGCTGAAGAAGAGGCAGGCGGTGAAGGAAGCCGGCAAGAAGATCGACTGCTCCGACTTGATGGCCGATCCCCTCGTCCGCATCCAGCACGTGTGTGACCCGTTCTGGAACCAGTTCTTCTGCTTCGGGCTCCCGACCCTTGTCGCTTGGTACTACTTCGACGAGGCTCTCCTCGGATTCACCGTCATGGGCTGCGCGCGTTGGTTGCTCTGCCTCCACGCCACATGGTGCGTCAACTCCGTCGCCCACGCATTCGGACCGCGCCCGTACACCCCGAACATGTACCCCAGCGAGAACCTCTGGACCACCGTCGTCGCCGTCGGTGAAGGTTACCACAACTGGTATGCCATCCATTCCCTTCATATTTTTTGCGCAACTACGCAGGAACCACGCACCGGATGGACCAGCAAGACGCAAGACCAGGCGACCAAGAGAAGGAGGGAGACGCGACCCAGAGACCCGGGCTAAGTAGCTTGGAACTACCTTTCTTCGGAGGGGCTCACGCACTCAAAGATCGACTTATACGCAGGAACTACGCAACACCTGGGATAAAGTTACAATTCTTATCCCTGGCACCTATGGGGCTAAAAGAGATGACCCCCCTTGTACGAGTTCAGCCCGATAAGATTATATTTAGATTGTACCGGGAGCGCGTGCGATATGTGCCTGTTGCTCCCGAGAAGACACGGAATGGAAACATCGGTCGTCAAATACCACCTTCGAACCCAAAAAGAGGTTGATCCCACTACACCAGACAAGTAACCGTCATCCTGTTTACGCCACCATTGGCGCACTTCAAAAGTAGGATGGCGGGTAGTGCGAAAACCTGGAGAAGGGTTGCTTCGTCTCAGCCCGTGTCGTGCGCTCGGAAGTGAAGAAGAAACTGGAACAAGAAGACTTCATCTGTTTGACGTGCCTCCAGGATTGTGGCCTTCGGGCGAAGTGCATATGACCACGACTGCAGCGGCAACAACTACGACTGCAAAGTGCAAGGTTCCAAAACAACGACGGCAAATAATCCTCAGAGAGGCGCCTTCAAGCTGCTCAAATTGGGGAGGCTCATGGGGTGATGCTCTCCTCGGATGCTACAGAGCGTGTCTTTCAGCTGAGCAGAACCAACCTGGTGGTTCGCCAACTGTACGTACTGTCCTGACGGAGCCTCCCTTCGAGAGGTTCCGGACTACAAATATCTCGGCTCCATGCTCCATGGACAGCAGAGCGGATTTCCTACGGAACAAGTCTTTAGCCTCCACACTGAAGTCTGTTTGGCGGTCCACGATTATGAAGGATTTGTTTTTCAAAACGCTTGTCAGGGCGCTGAAACTTGGATCGTTGGTACTTCCCTGCTTCCTGAGATACGGAGCGTACACTTGCCTTGTTCGGTTTGTACGAGGCATAACGGTCGTATTGCTACAGTCGCGAAACGCGCTGTAGCAACAGACCTCTTTGCGGATCAGTTTCCAGAAAGCGTCTCCGCTTTGCTGGGCACTGCCTGGGGGCGGACGAGCCCGCTTCAAGCGTGTTACTTGCGACGACACGGCGTAAGAAACGCGGTCGACCGCCGATGTCATATCTTGACCGTACAGCATCGCGATGACCAACATCGAGGAGATCAGGGATCTGATGAACAGGGAAGCTTGATTCGCGAAGGTCCAGCGGATGGTGGGGGCCAGGCTGAGGACTGAGCGGCCGCCGCGAAAGACGCGAAAGGGCATAAAGGCGCGTGGGACCGGATCAGGAAACCTGCCTCCGCCTGCCTTCGCTAGGTCGAAAACTGCCTCCGCTAGGTCGGAAACTGCCTCCACTTGCCTCTCCGGAAGCGTGAGGCCACGCAGGCTGCGCATGCGGAAGGTGAACGCGCTGGAGTACATCGACCAACTCATTTGTTCAGCGCCGATCTGCCATGCTGAAGCCTGCTCCGACCACTGCACCTCTGCCGACACTCGCTGGACGACGCTCACGACGGCAGCCCCGCAAATGCTCTCGACGCGTCACTGCTGCTCGGACCGGCGCCGCTCAAGCGGCCACCTTAAGTCACTCGTTTGTTTGTAAAGATTGCTCCGTTCTTCTCCCTGGCTTGTTCCCGGACTAGAACTACTCCTAACGAATATCGACGTGGCAGCATAGTGAAAAAACGGCTGCTTTACGGCGCCAAAAACTCCAAAGAATACCAACGAATAGCTTTCTTTTCACCTTCAACGAAAGAAGTTGTCGACAACATGTAAAGTAGAAGAACGCAAAGTCTGCAATATTCTAAGCTCCAAGCACTAAACAAGATCTTCCCTCCCCAGTCCGGCGGTCCGCCGGTAGAGAGAGGAGAACGAGTGTAAAAGAACGGCGGAGACCACCGCAAAAAGATTTCTTGCATTTTCTTATCCCTCAGATCCCGCACCAATAACAACGGTCCCCAGTCTGGCGGTCGTTCCACACGAGGGGGATTTACTTTATACCAAACCTGACAGGCACCACACCTACCCGTGGGACTACGCTGCCGCTGAGCTCGGCGGATTCCAATGCTACAACCCCACCACCACGTGGATCGACTTCCTTGCTCTCATTGGCCAGGCTTACGGCCGCAAGCGGGCGACGCACAAGAAGCCGAAGATGTGCTGAAACAGCCGCGACGATAACGGAAAAAGGGAAATGATCGACCCGCCCACCCCCCGTCAGATTTCTCATCCGTCCGAGCTTTTCCCCAACGAGAGCCCGGCAAAGTAGAGCAATAGGGGACATGAGGGTCAGATTTCCATCAAACGGACCGCTGAGCAAAAGAAACCCAAACCATAAAAAAAGAAACTTGTGATACAATATCACAAAATCCGAAATTGACAATCTTCTTCGAGATGCCGGCGTATCGCCCCTTGCCTCCTCTGGGGGAGGGGCGGCAATCGCCCGATTCTAAACTAGCTAGAACTTTCAAACATGCCAACATTTTTTTTGTTGCTTTTCTTTTTCTTCTTTTTTGTGAGTATCCTGCGGTACTCTCGACTCATCCACACACACCCACGCAAACTAAAAGAGAGAAAAAGAAAAGAGAAAAAAAAAACAAAAAAAAGAAGAAGAAGAATAAGATCTTCCTGAAAGGATGAAAGGCAAGACGAGGCAATAAAAGAGTTGTTTCAATCTAAAAAGCATCCCACTCACGGAACAATGCACATCCCGAGGTACATCTGCGCTCAGCGATCTACGTCGCGACGCCCTTCCAAGAACGAGGAGAACTTTGTTGAGAGGAAGTCATTTAGAAGTGCGGCGGCCAGGGATTATCTGTTGAAGGTTTTTAGCCTCACGTGTCTCCAAAACGAATAAGTCTTTCGGGAGTTGTCTCGTCACTCATGACACGACCCGGATCTCGCTGTAACGCCAACATCTTATGGTACGCCTCTCGTTTTGTTTCCGCGAGCACCCACGGCCACGTGGCACAGTCTTCAAATTAGCCCTTGCAGATGAGAATAATTTCTGGCGGGCTGAAAAAAAGTAAGGCACTCTAAAAAAGAAAAGTAAGGTCGAATGCCGACCGACAGACAGCGCACGCCTACTCTTACTACAGAAAAAAAAGAAAGCAATAAAACATCTTTTGTTGTGCGCCTCATCATCGTAGTTACCTTCATCTTTCCCGGTAGCGGTAGACACCACCGCTCCCGTCGTTCCCCATTTCTTATGTATTTTCTGGTTTCTTCTTCGATTCTTTTTTGTCTCTTGCTTTTCTTTTACCTCATTGTTTCTTCTCTAAATCTAAAAGAAGTCGTGTTGAAGACTGTTCTTGGGCTGAAAACAAGAAGAGGCCATTCTCCTATGTTCACCCTGTGGAGGGCCTATCAATAAGATTTACTCGTCTCAACCGACGACTCCACACGCGGGCTTACTCGCAACACGACCGTAAACAACCCAGCTAGAAAGGAGAAGGAAACACTGCTGTTTTTCCTCTTTTTTTCTCTGCTTCTCCTCTTTCTTTCTTCTCCAAGGTGCAAGCCACTGACCCTGGGTCAGTCGCGATACCGGGGGAATATTCTCCAGCAGGGGTTTCCCCAAAAAGATTATCCTTTTTCTTCTCTCTCTCTCGCTCTCTCTCTCTCTCTCTCTCTCTCTTTGGTTCTTTCCATTTTGTCAGAACGGCTTGAGTTTCTTACTCAGACACGCCATCTTATCAAAAAACTTAAAAAAAAGCTCCCTCTCAGAATGCTGCGAGCAAACCGGGATAGCCTCCCTCGCTTTGTTTTTTCCGTTGCTGTGGACTCGATCAGAAACACATTACGCCAAGTCGAAACAAATCGTCCTCGGAGACACTTGCGAACGCAACGGAAACAAACGAACGCGTGTTCCGGCTCCCGTTTCGTTTGCCATCGTTACACTACACGGTGGACCGATCGTGCGGCGTGTTCTCCTTTAAAAGCGGGTCAAGAAGTGCCGTCGTTAGCTGCCCCGAAGCACGTGTGACCGGTGCGTGTTGCAACGCATTTTTTACGCGCGAAAAAGCGGTCATTTTCTTTCCTGCAAAATGAATACTATCCCAACGAGAACCGACTCTTATACAAGGTTATTGCCCGTCGCCAGAAAAAGACCGTAAGTTGTATACCCCTCAGCGGTGTACAAGGGGTGCACGGAAGACCGGACCACCGTGTGTGTACACTTACCTAACCCCATTCCTTTCCATCTACCCACTCCCCCCCGCCTCCTCCCAGCCCGGTTTGACACTCTCGGTGCGCCCATTGAAGGGGGTTATTAACGCCCAAGTCTTGGGGCCCGCCGTTGTTGGGCAAGCGCGGGGAACAGAAAGGAGGAGGCAACCCCCCCCCCCCCCCCCCCCCCAAAAAAAAAAAAAAGAAAAGAAGAACTTATCCAAAAACTAAGACAGGTACCAAAACCTCGGGAGCTCCGACGCGTGAAGAATTTACCCCCGCCTCTACCCTGCCGGTCAATAAAAGTCGAAAGGCCAGGCGCGCTTTTTTGAACTAGTGTCGGACTGAGTACACACAAGCCAAACGGAGGGCCAACGTGAAACAGTCTAAACAACGTGCCCTTGCGGGTGAGAAGCAGGCCTCAAATAAGGTCACGAGTTTCTCTACTTACAAAAGGCACCCTTCGCCGACGACAGAAAAAGACGTCGCGGCTTGTTCAAAGCGTCCTGAAACACACTGACTTCTTATTGCAAGAAGGCTTGGTGGCGGTGCGGTGCACATCAGCGATGGCAGCATCCTCGGGTATGTTCTTGGTACCCGCATGGCGAGTAGAACGCTCGGTTAGCCAGAACCCTGGCCTCACTCACTAGGACCCAGTAGACCAGGGTTTGACTAGGCAGCCAGAGCCTACTCGCGTCGTGACGGGTTGCGGTGGTACGGAAGGTGTTGGGTGGGGGGGGGGGGGGTTCGTTTGTCTTGTCTTTGCTCCTCTGGAACAAGGAAGGAGTCCTGCTCGGGTTTTCCCCCCTTTCTCCCCACACCAACCGCTACAGAACGTGGCGGCGGCGGGTTGGGGCGACAACGAAGAAAAGGACTCTAATTGTTCTCTTTTTTTCTCTTTTCCGCTATCGATGAGCAAGCTCAACAGGCCAGGGGGGCGCATTTTTTTTACATAAGCGCCAGCTTGAAAAGAAATGCTCGACGATGCTGCCCGACAAAGAACCGAAGGGATCCCAAGTGCTGTAACTACCGAACCACGTGTTGAACGGACGTGAGGTCATGCGGGTCTACCCCTACACGACAAGACGAACACAACAGGTCATAGTCCTGAGTGAGAAAACAACACACGGTGGTGTAAGCGAAGAACAAATCAGATTGTGTTAAACAAAAAAACACACGTTTGTATTGCATTTGCCGCTTATGATTTTATTACCCTTTCTCTGGGCCCGCTAGCAGCGACGGACCTCACTTCATGCGGGGCTACCCCTACACGCTTTCGCAAACGGTTGCTGCGGCAAGATCCGCGTGGTTGCGAGAAAAGAAGCCATCTACAGCTATCTTCCTCAATCTAGCAGCGGAGAGCCGGCTCTGTTGACTTCGACCTCGGAAAGACAAAAAAAAAAAAAAAGAAGTCGAAGAAGAACCACTTCTCCAGTCTCAAGAAGGTAACACCGCCCCCCCCCCCCATTGCCTTTTGGCGAAAGCCCGCACCGCCGGGGAAGAGCGACAACGCGGCGGATAACAAAGAAACACAACTTTTGCCATCTTTCTTTGTCAAAAGCTGCAACTCAACTATTCTTCTTCCCCCCCCCCCCCCCCCCCCACGATGAGCAAGTCTGCATCTGCTCTCGCAAAGGGAGAATGAAAAGTGCATTTTCCCGTCGTTTTTTTTCTTGTTTTTTTCTCTTTCAGTCCTCCTCCGTCAAAGCGGTGAGGACTCCCAAAAAAGGTTGCCCGGCGACTCTAGAACCAAGGAGTTTCACGTGGACGTTCACTCTAATTACCCGGCTTTCCAAACAAGCCCCACTACCGGAGGCTTTAAAACGCCGGCCCATTTAAACCACAAGTATCGACCACAGATGCCAGCCCCCCGGACTACTAAACAAACTCCCCTCCTTTTTTTTTACAACTGAAAAATATTGAAGAAAAAAAAGTTAGAAGTCCCGAGCGAACTTTAACTCTAAAAAAAAGAATATATGTTAGCACAACCCATCTTCAAGATTTCTCTCTTTGAAGTCACGTTATTCCGCGCTTTGAAAGCAAACGGATTCAACCGCAAAACGGATACACAAAAGAGGAAAAGCCCCGTCTCCCCCCCCGCCCCCCACCCACAACTACTTCCCCCGCAAGGGAAGAAATAACGAAAAAAAAAAAAAACCCCCGCGAAAACACCTAATTGTCATAAAGCCGAGGACGGGTGGTTTTTCACCTATCTTGGCGGCTTTCAAAGCGACGTCGTGTAGTGGCTCACTGTGGCGTTTCGGCGCGTGGCAAGGGCACCTCATGCTTGCGCATGGCCGAATGCAAAATCCTCTCAGTCGCACACAATGCTTGAACATCTTCTCACGCCCGGACTCCCCGGTTGAGCCACTACACCACACAACATGTGTGGCATGTTTCATCCGTGTCGATCAAAAGAGTTAGGAAAAAAGAAAAGAAATCATAGGGGTACGCATGCGCACACCCTCACACACACACACCACACACACACCTACCACTCTCGCACTCACACAGCATTTAGTGTTTGCCATTGACTTTACACACGCTGCAACTGTATACAAGCGGACCGATTCTCGTGCACAGGCTGTATTTCCTCTTCCCTGTGCACTCACGAAGCGGCTTTGGTTTGTACGCCTGTGGCGCACAAACCTTTTGTTGAGAGAGACCACTCGTTGTGGTCACTGGGCTCAGTGTGCTCGTACCAATGATGACCCCAGTGTGTGTAAATCTCGGAGCAAGCTCTCCACCACCTCTTTTTCTGCTTCTCGCAATGCATGCTGCTTCTCCCCTTTTCCTACCCTCTCCCATCCCTCCCCGACGAGCACCGCGCTGTGGAGGCGAATCCATACCCACCCACCCACGACTCTACTCCCATTCTCCGCCAATACATCTCATTGGGAAGTGGTAAAGAAGAAAGAAATCAACCTTCGCGAAATGATACGCCTAGTAGTTCGTTTCGACGGCAGTCGAGATTTTAACCGGGGGGGGGGGATTTTTCGATCGCAGATCTTAGAAGATTAATACATCCGACGAATACCTAACACTTGTACAAGGTTAAATTGCCCCGTCGTTCCCGAAAACATCGTATCTTCACCCCTCGCAACATACCGCGCTGTGGACATGTGGGTACAAAAAAGAAAGTTGGCAGCGTTGGGACCTGCCATGTAAAGATACAAAACAGGTCCTTCGCGCACACATCTGCTTTTGAGGCAGCGGTTGGGGTCGTGTTCCCGGTTCTGATTGTGAACTGGGATGCGGGTGCGTGGTCCTTCCTACGGACTAGGCGTATCTTTCCAGGAGGGGGGAGAAAGAAAGTACGAACACGACCCCCCCCCCCAAAAAAAGAAAAAAAGAAGAAAAAAAAAAAAAAAAGACTCTGCATTCCGCGAAGAAGACTTGATGCTAGCATCAAACACTTAGAGGCAAGTAGCGCCTGAACACGAAACTAAGATTTTCCCCCCCAAAAAAAAAAATGATTGCGAAAGCAAAAAGTAGGGAAGCACCGGCTGCGTGGGAGACAATCCAAGGTGCGTTCTTTGAGAGCATGGCGAAGACGCGCATGTAAACGCTGTTGCGTCGAAGAGGCGCAAAAGAGCGTGCTGCTACCAAGGCAGCAACTTTTTTCACGCACGCCCTATCCCCACTCCGCATCCCGTTTACAGACATTTGATCGCACGCCACCTTGCATTGTCTCAGCAGGACAGTTCCCCCCTACGACATTTATCCAAACCATTTTGAAAAAAGTAACTCAATAATACAAAGGCGCGACTTGCCCACCCCCCCCCACATTGTTGTTTTTTTCTCTCTTCTTATTGCACCGGGGGTATCGACTGGAAGGAAAGACCAGAAGGGAGGAGAAGTTCGAGGAAAGGGGGGTGGGGCGAAAGAAAAGCTGGCGAGGAAATGGGAAAAGGAATCCCTTCGAACAACCGCGGCAATCTGCGAACGTGCGACCCAAGGTCTCAACAAGAGAGGACTCACAGGGTCGAGTTATGCTGCCCCGGTTTGAGTGCTCCAGCACGCAGAATAGGGACAATTGACATATACTGCTCGCAGGGTATTTTCCCCAACTGGCTGTGTCACGACCGCTCAAAACGAAGGAATACAATATGCAAGCCGGAATTGTCCCATTGTTCACACCCACGCCTTCATTTTTTGTATATAAGCACCTGCTTTGTAGGAATGCTTGAGGAGACTGCCAGTCAAAGGAGGCAAATGTGTTGTAGCCCACACGAAACACAGGTCAATCTGGGTTTAGTGGCGGGCGTAAGCGTTCAACGAAAAAGACCCACTTTGTAGTTGTATTGTTTTCTCCTCCTTCGAAATGAGCACAAGGCAGTCCCTCGAGTATTTTTCGAGACATTGCAATGTGTTCCAAGAATGTAAGCCTGAGCAGTGAGCGTACCAACACCAAACCGAAGATCATGTCACTGTCACAGTTTACATGTCCGTGCTTCACATGGAGATCCCTAACTCAAGACATATCAGGTGAAAAAGAAGAAGAACAACCTGAAGAGAGGGCCCAAACTGTGGAAGCTAAACTGTGTGGATGCGTCAACGCAACAGTTCTTGAAAGGATAGCGAAAGAGCGAAGGCATATTTTTCGCCCCCCTCCCCCCCCTTTCCCCGTGTTCTCACATCTTTCCGTGCCCCACGATCAACGTTGCCTTTTTTTTTTCCCCCCAACCCTTCTTATATCCGTCCGCGGTTTACAACACAGCACAGGCTCCGGCGGGTTGTTCACGTGCTAGCAAGACGACAACTTCGATGGCACATGGGCCCGCGTGTGCGCTGACAAAAAGAGAAACCTTTGCGTGAGACGCCACCGAGTTGTCGAATTGAAAAAAAAAAAGAAGAAAAAAAGGACCCATTCTTTTTTTTTTTCTGTCTCTCTCTCACTCTTCGTCCCCCCGACGAAGACTTACCGCTAGCATCCGAGCATGCATGAGAGGCAGTGCTTGGCCTTCGCCTAAAATAGTGAACTGCGGGTTTCCCTTACCGCCGGCGGAAACTTTTTTTATGAAGTCTTCCACCTTGAGAAGACCCGAAGCGCCATCATCAAATATGCATGATACCGACAAAGTTCTGCCGCCAAGCACTGCCTCCTCATATCTACTCCATCCCCCTCATTTTTCGCGCCAATCTCTTTTTTTTTTGCCCCCCCCCCCTACCCCTGGTAGCCCAGACTCACATCGCTGTCCTGTTTGCAGACACTCAGATTCTACTCCTTAAATGACCGAAACAATGTGCAAACAGGACACGACGCGGTGTTGAGCACAGAGCAAGTTCTTGCATCCCCCAGGGATCCCTCGCTTCCCCGCCCCGTTGACGTTTCTTCATGAAATTCTTGTTCCCCGTTCGCATCTTCTTGTCTTTCCATTTCCTGATTCCCCTTGGGGTTCTCTCGCCTTTCTCTTCGTTTTTCTTTCCCCCCTCTTTTCTTCTTCCACTTCTTTGTTTTTCCCGGAACAAGGGTTGCACATGAAATTTAAACGAAGCTTCACTCTCAAATACAACCCGTGGCCATAGAGCCCTTTCTTGCTCTAAGAGAAACCATTTATCAACAGTCATCCGAAACCTCCGGAATTACAAGCGAACTTCTAAAAAAAGTGCTAGTGCCGGGAACACCTTCGGAGAACAACGTTCCAAGTTCTTGTCGTTTTCCGCCGTTAGTTTTGAAAATGACGGAGCGGAGAAAGCTTTCTAAAGCACAATTTAGTTTTGGAGGAAGTCAACACCGGAGGCTTTACTGAGTTTTGACAGAGTGAAAAAAGTTGCAAGAGCGTAGTTTAGTTTCGAAGGAAGTCAACACCGGAGGCTTTGCCCTGCCGTTGCTTCGTGTCTTCACTGCCCTAAACTCCGGCAAAAAGAAAATGCTTTTTTTTCTCTCTCTGAAAGAGCTTCGTAGGGTAGGCACCTGCTTGTGGGTGCGCGCGGGTACCAACACTACGAGCTGCTGTGGGATACGGCCCTCCCATCCGTGGGATCGCAGACGGGACACACAGCAGCACCTTTTCCTTTACATAAGCGCCAGCTTGGAAGGAAATCCTCGACGATGCTGCCAGACAAAGAACCGAAGGGATCCCAAGTGCTGTAGCTACCGAACCACGTGTTGAACGGACGTGAGGTCATGCGGGTCTACCCCTACACGACAAATCACACAAACACAGGTCAAAGTCCTGTGAGAAAACAACACACGGTGGTGCAAGCGAAGAACAAAAAAAGGGGATGAAGTGGTGGTGTAAGCGAAGAACAAATCAGATTGTGTTTGTATTGCATTTGCCGCTCTACTTCTATATTTCCTCCCTTCCATTCGGAGTCAAAGCAGCTACGTCGAGTATCTTGTGTGTAGGCCAAGGGCGGGCGAACCGACTGGGCAGCGAAGTAAGCCGACTCTTCCCCCCCCCTCTCAGATGCACACACGAACACCCGCGCGCACGCCAACACTCTTTCTACCCCCCACTTCCTCTCCTTTTGATTTTGCTACCCATTACCTTTTACCCTGCCTCGCTGTTTGGAGAGAACGCCAACGAGTAAAAAAAAAAAACGGGGAAAACCCCCCATGGAGAAATTCGCGTTGCATGAAGACTTTTTCTTTCTTCTCTTCTCCTTGTTCCAGAGCAGTCTCGTATGGAAATTCTCCAAAAAAACAGCCACAAAACGTCGGTCACAAACAGTCCCGGACATGGCTTGCCATAACCCATAACGAAAGCGTGCACTAAATATACAACCCGTAACCATATAGCCCTTTCTTGCCCAAAGAGAACCCATTCATGAACGGTCACACGGAGACCCTAAACCCCCGGAATTTCAAGCGAACTTTAACTCTAAAACTGGCCCGGCTAGCACCCATCCCCACTGAAAGCATCGGAAGCATACAGAAAATCCCGAAAACCTTGCTCTAGATCGGTCTAGGTTGAAAGAACCGCCCGAAAGCACCCCGCCGAAACCCCAGGACCCCGACTGGACCCCAGAGGGCGAGACGGCAAGAGTCGGCGGGAAGTCGTTGCGGCTTCGACTTCTGTTTCCACCTGCTGGCCTGCTCGTCGTCGCGTCCGCGCTTTCGCGAGGGGGGCATGCGCTGTGGCCTCTAGACTGTTGACTGCACAAGCCCTACCTCTTTGCGCGCGTCGTGTCATGCTTTGATCGCTTCTTGCCCTTGTCTCCGGTGCCGCTGCGGGAAGGACCCATTCGAAGCATTTCTCCCTCGCGGATTGTGTGTGGGGCTTCGATTCCGCTCCGTTCCATCTCGCCTTCGCCTGCTCATTTTCGCGGCTTGGCTTGCTCGTCGTGGCGTCCGCTCTTTCGCGGAGGGGGGGCATGCGCTGTGCGCCTCTAGACTGTTGACTGCACAAGCCCTACCTCTTTGCGCGCGTCGTGTCATGCTTTGATCGCTTCTTGCCCTTGTCTCCGGTGCGCCCATCCGAAGCATTTCTCCCTCGCGGATTGTGTGTGGGGCTTCGATTCCGCTCCGTTCCATCTCGCCTTCGCCCGCTCGTTTTCGCGGCTTGGCTTGCTCGTCGTGGCGTCCGCTCTTTCGCGGAGGGGGGGCATGCGCTGTGCGCCTCTAGACTGCACAAGCCCCACCTCTTTGCACGCGTCGTGTCATGCTTAGGTCGCTGCTTGCCCCGCGCACCGTTCGTCTCCGGGGCCTGTGGACATGGTCAACAGGATCGTCAATGTGTCACCACTTCAGATCTCTGCATCCGGGTTGCGGAATGTTAACGCATTCCCTTTCGGCAATCCTGCACGTCCGAGCAAGCTCGTCAGTGGCAGCTTTGAGGCGAGCAATTACACCTTGCCTTAGGACCGACTGACCCATGTCCAATTGCTGTTGACACGGAAACCTCCGTCTTCCGGTGCCGCTGCGGGGAGGCCTGTTTGAAGCGTTGCACTTGCATTTCTCCCTTGCGAATTGAGGGGCTCGCCTTCGCCTGCTCGTGTTCGCGGCTCGGCTGCTGTTTCCACCGGCCGGCTTGCTCGTCGTCGCGTCCGCTCTTTCGCGGATGGGGGGCATGCGCTGTGCGCACAAGCCCTTCCTCTTTGCACGCGTCGTGTCATACCAAATGAGCCCAGATTTGCGATTTGGACTCAGTGAAACTGTGGATTTCTGATTTTGAACCCCACATGGTCCACATCATGACCCATAGAGCCCCACCAAAGCGTACCAAGCCATTGTGGGCACCAGGGCCCTTAACACCTGCCAATAGAAAACCCACAAGCCTTCTTGGGTCCCAAACAAGAAACCCAAACTGCTTCGGTCGCTTCTTGCCCCGCGTACCGTTTGTCTCCGGGGCACCGGCTGTTTGAGCGTTGCACTTGCATTTCTCCCTTGCGAATTGAGGGGCTTCGATTCCGCTCCGTTCTATGTCGCCTTCGCCTGCTCGTTTTCGCGGCTCGGCTTCTGTTTCCACCTGCTGGCTTGCTCGTCGTCGCGTCCGCTGAGGGGGGCATGCGCTGTGCGCCTCTAGACTGCACAAGCCCTACCTCTTTGCACGCGTCGTGTCATGCTTAGTTCGCTTTTCCCCCCGTGCACCGTTCGTCTCCGGTGCCGCTGCGGGGAGGCCTGTTTGAAGCGCTGCACTTGCATTTCTCCCTTGCGAATTGAGGGGATTCAATTCCGCTCCGTTCCATCTCGCCTTCGCCTGCTCGTTTTCGCGGCTCGGCTTCTGTTTCCACCTGCTGGCTTGCTCGTCGTCGCGTCCGCTCTTTCGCGGAGGGGGGCTGCGCTGTGCGCCTCTAGACTGCACAAGCCCTACCTCTTTGCACGCGTCGTGTCATGCTTAGGTCGCTTTTTTCCCCGGGCACCGTTCGTCTCCGGTGCCGCTGCGGGGAGGCCTGTTTGAAGCGCTGTACTTGCATTTCTCCCTTGCGAATTGAGGGGCTTCGATTCCGCTCCGTTCCATCTCGCCTTCGCCTGCTCGTTTTCGCGGCTCGGCTTCTGTTTCCACCTGCCGGCTTGCTCGTCGTCGCGTCCGCGCTTCCGCGCTGTGCGCCTCTAGACTGCATAGGTCGCTACCACCTACCTCTCCGCACGCGTCGTGTCATGCTGATTGATTGATCGCCTTCTTGCCTCGGGTATCGTTTGTCTCCGATGCGCGGTTGACGTTAGCCCTTCCCTGCTCTAAGAGACGTGACAAAGCGCATCTGTTCGAAGGCGCGTCTGACAGTGGACCAGATATGCGCGACGTGCATAACAGGATGGGTACCTTATCCCATTTGGCAAAGGTCACCCGGTGACCCTGCAATCCCGAAATCTCAAGCGAACTTTAACTCTGAAAATGACCCTCACTTCAAACCACTCGAACTACCAGGAGGAACGAAAAAAAAACAAGCCAGCGAGAGGAACCAGTTAGAGCCCCTCCCCCCCATTTTCTCCCCCTTTTCAAGCAAGTCCACAACAATTGCGCCGTCGACAAACCTCCGTAAGCAAGCATCCAAGGGGCCGATGTCGCCGCAACCGGCCAGCCAGCCCGCGGAGAAGCGGGCGCACGCAGCGGCACCGGTGGTGACAGCGGCAGCGGCCGCAGCGCCGGCTGCGGCGGCGGCCGCGCCGCCCGCGAAGGAAGAGCGGTCGAGAACGATCGTCGCGAAGCAGACGGTCACCCGCTCCCCCGCAGCGGCGGCGGCGACGACGAAGGTGGCAACCCCGCAGACCCACCCGATCCGATACACCCGCGAGGAACTCCTGAGCATCCGGAAGGACACCCCCGGGCTCACTCCGGTCGCCGAAGAAAAGCCGGAAGAACGGCCGTCGAAGCAGAACATGCCGTTGACCTGGCAGCCGATCGAGCCGAGGCCCCAAAAGAAACCCGTGCACTCAAAGCTCCTCAAGACGACCGTCATCGTCGCGGACGACAACGTCGAGTCCAGCCCAGTCACCCCTGTCATGTCCGAGTCCGGCGCTGTGTTCGACACCATTTACTCCATGCTCGACAAGAGCAACCCGCAGGCCCTGGCCATCTCCGAGAGCAAGAAACCCGAAGAGTCGGTGCCCACCCCGAAGCCAGAACCCGTGTTATCCTCCCCGTTGCTCTCCACGCCGAAGCGGTCCACGACGAACAACGCTGAAACTCCAGGTATTTCGAGTTTTTTTAACCGGTGGATACAATTGACCGAGACAAGAACCCACGCTAGCAATAGCAGCGTTGTGTGGATGAAACAGGTCAATCGAGTGATAGCACACGACTTCAAGTCAGTGCAAGCCCGCAAGAGCTTCTGCCCTATCAGCTTTTTTTGACGGTAGTGTAGAAGACGCTGATCAAGCACAAGAACATAGGATACCAAATGAGGCAGGTGGGTTTGAGCAGAAGGATTCTGGCAAAGCTCGATACTATGCATGTGGCGGACTGCGGTACAGATACCTACGATGGACACACGAAGCTCGACACGGAGACCGAAAAACAAGTCGTGGACGAACCACACCTTGGCTCAAGCACGAGTTGGAATCCCGATGCAGCAACGCTTTTCACCCCAGCCCCGTCCACCTACCAGCATCTCACAAACAAAATGTCGAAACACACCAGTCTGTACGCCGAGACGGCGGGATCGTAGCAGGACTGCGTAATACAGGGTAGGGCTAGACTCGATATGCGGCTGGTGGCTGACTGTGCGTGCGTCCAAACTGACTTGGCAGCAAAACACCGGAACTGGCGATTCACAGACAAGGTCACAAGAACGAGTTCCAGCGGGAAACTGGCGAACTGGCGTTCATTTTCGGAAGCACCAATGCCACTGGTACACCTTGTATCAGGGGTAGACGGCTTGAGAAGCGTCATAAAATGCTCGGTCACGCCCCGGCGACGCGAAGGAGGCCTTTGCGGCAAGGCGACGTCACCGCTGCGGCGGAAGAAGGCATCCCGAAGAGCGCAGCCACAAATGCTGAAACTGTGCCGCAAAGGCCAGATGCGTCCACCCTACGCGTGAAGGTCGACAGGAGGCTGGACCTCACCGTGTATGAGGGCAGGGTCCCTTAAATGGGGCATCCGGAGAAAGTTGCTGGACCTTTTGTGAGATGGACATCACACACTGCAGCGTGGCAATGGCTTCACAGCAGTGTCTCCGCCTTCGGGACAATTGGCACTTCGCCGCCCAGACGGACATTCTTTCCGAAATATCCGATGGTCTTTGTAGGAAGTACTCGAAAAGGCTGCCAGTTGTAAACCCCAAAGGGAGGAAGCTGCGCTGGAACCCACGAGACACACAGGCGGAGTCTGGGTTCAGTGCCGAGAAGTTCGGAGTCGCGTTGCGACTCTCCTCCTCCTGCCTCTGTCGATACACTGCACTGGGTGGGCTGAGGGTTCGTCCACACTCGGTTGTGCGTGTTCGGTGGCCACGCACTCAAAGTTCGACAAACTACGCACGAATTACGAAATGCGGGGTTTCGGGGGGGTTCCATTCCGCCCTCCGGATTCTCAAGCGAACTTTCACCCCAGGGAAAGTGCACCGGACTGCGTGTGTCAACCTTCACCAGTTGACTGCCGGCAACGCAAAACCCCCTCTCCCCAAAAAAGCGAAAAAAAAAATAACACAGGGGGCTAGTCCCTCAAGGGTTTCATTCCCCACTTTGGGAGCCGTACACTCCCCTCTTTACAACTTTCTATTTTCTATTTTGCATCCCTTTCCTAGACGGCATCTTCCTCGAAGAAGACTTGATGCTAGCATCAACCATGCAGGAGAGGCAGTGCTCTGCCTAAACATTAAACTAAGATTTTCTCCCCACAGCCCGGAGCAGCGCCGGAACGTCGCCGAAGCCGCCTCCACCGCCGCTTGAACCGCTGACCGGCGAAGAAGAAGAAGACCTGGAGCTGCTTGCAAAGCGGAGCATCGAGCGGATGAGCGCCAGCGCCGGCACCCCGCGGCCCAGCCCGAGCCGACACAACGACGCGTACCCGGAGCCGCCGACGCTGCTGCCGTCGATGCCGGCCGGCCTCCGTACCCCGCACTCCGTGCGGTCGACGCAGCGGACGGTAGGCGGCAGCCCGGTGCCCACCTACACCCCGGTCGCGATCTCCCCGAACGCCGTCAACACCCCGCAGACCCTGCGCAGCAGCGGGATGATCAGCAAGAGCCCGAGCCCCGTCAAGTTCAACGGCGCAGCGGCCAACGCCGGCGGGGGTGCGGCCGCGCATGCGCATGTTTCGTCGCCGGCTTCCTCCCTCGGGTACAACACGAACTCGATGACGCCGCCGCCGAACGCGGTGAAGGCCGCAGGGAGCCCCTACTCAGTCACGCGCGGGGCTGCCGCTAATGGTGCAGCCGCCACTTACGCTCAGGCCCAGCCCATGCACGCCCGCAGGCAGCAAGCCGGCCTGGCTCACCACGCGCCCGCGTACATCCCGAACTCCGCAGTCCACCCGTCAATGTACGCCGACATGCACCCCGCCGCCCTGTCCCCTGGCGGCGCCGACGTCGAGCAGCACCTCTTCGCCCACCTCCAGCAGCAGCAGCAGCTGAGGAACAACTCGCTGGGGTATGCGCCACCCCGCTCGCTCGTTATTCTTGTATAAGCACCTGCTTTGTAGGAAATACTTGAGGAGACTGCCAGCCGCAAAAGATGGAGGAAAATGTGCTGTAGCCCACACGAAACACAGGTGAATCTGGGTTCAGTGGCGGGCGTAAGCGTTCAACAAAAATCTTTGACTCTAAAAATCGGAAGAGATCGCAGATCTTAGAAGATCAATACATCCGACGAATACCTAACACTTGTAAAACGTTGACAACCCCGTCGCTATCCCGACGACGATTGTGACAAACACACCGAATCACTGCCTGACCTTTCTACTTTCGATTTTTGCATCACGCGACGGTAAAGGCGAAGCAGCAGACGGAGCCAGAATACGCAGTAGGAGGAGGATGTATTATTTGTGGGGCGACCGGATACTCCTCGGAGAGATGGTCCCTGCACTCTAACTCGTCTCTCTCTCTCTCTCCTATTATTTGTATAAGCACCTGCTTTATAGGAAATACTTGAGGAGACTGCCAGTTGCGAATTCTCAAAGGAGGTAAATGTGCTGTAACCCACACGAAACACAGGTACATCTGGGTTCAAGAAACAAACGTCCAGGGCAACGTGTTCAACGAAAAACAATTGGACATAGTTCCTTATCCGGAGCCGAACTTTTGGAATAAACCTTTGTATGGTCTCACTAGTTTCTGAAAGAGAGAGACATGTACCTCCTTTGATTTTTTAGCGTTTATTGTGGTTTAGAGGTTCGGTGTTTTAGGGTCTCCGGTTGACCATTGAGGCTGTGAGGCGGGTGGTATGTGGGTAGTAGGTATGCTTAAATACGGCTAGCCATGTTTGTAAGTGTTGCGACCGACACCAAGAAGAAATTTGCTTTGAATTTAGTCTTGGGCCCCCCACGCGCATGCATGTTGAGCAGGGGTTGCCATGCAGCTCGTATCGGTCTGTAATATGCGTTCTTACTTCCTTTGGGTTGAGGAGGACGTGCGGTGGGAGGGTCGGGTAGTAGAAAGAGAAGGTGAAGGGCTAAAAAAAAAATATTTCTTTTTGCGTAAGTGGCGACTGCTTGTTGTCCTCCGCAGTTAAGGTACTCTGAATACACTCTGGCATCGTGGCTGGTTATCTGGTCGTAGCTCCTGGTTTGCGGTGTTTAGTTTTGCACCACGGTTTGTGGTGTCGTAGGCTTGTAAATTGTGGTTTGTTCGGAGTCTGTCCGTCGCTGTGACAGTACGGGCAAATCTCCCTTTTGCCCGCTGAGCTTGCAGGCGTGGTGCTGTGGCGTGGTGGTGTGCGTCGTAGTTTCTTCTTGCAAAAACGCAGGTGGATGCTCAGGCCGTGAATGCCTTTTATTGCAGTGCCAGTTTTCGTCGTTCGTGTGTGGCAGTTCGGACATTGGAGTGCCTCCGTGTCGGGCGTGTGGCCCGGAGTAGGCTCTAGGCCACGCATTTCTTCGAGTATTTGTTGGGTTGGCGTGGCAGCGGCGTTTTTGCAACTGGCCGCCTCTTTTAGTATTTCCTACAAAGCAGGTGCTTATACAGAAGAAGAACCCCGTCCGCTCTGCCCTGCGGCTGACCGTCTCGACGAGCTTGTGTTCAGCGCGAGCGCCAAGCCTTGATGCTTTAGTCTGGGAAATCGGTATAGGCCCGTGGCTCTGCAGTACCGACGGTGCTTATACAAAAAGATAAGACGCGTCACTGGCTAACAACGGTTGAAACCGGAAAATGAGGGACGGAGGAAATGCCGCCCATAAAAGGAATCAAAAAAAAGGCTGTCCATACAAGGTCACTTCTGAGAATGTGTGTGTCCATTTAAGGCCACTTATTGTCCATACAAGGGTATTTTGCAAAACCTTGTGTCCATACAGGGGTATTCTGCAAAACTCTACTGTCCATACAAAGGCTGTAGCCCACACGAAACACAGGTGAATCTGGGTCCAGTGGCGGGGCGTAGGCGTTCAAGAAAGACATGGAAGGCGTTGCAATTTGCAATGTGTTCCAAAAATGGAAGCCTGAGCAATGAGCGAACCAACACCACACTGAAGATCATATCATGTGGAGATCCCTAACTTTGAGACATACCAGGTGAAAAAGGAAAATATCGACCTGAAACACGCTGGATTTGCGGGTGTCGAACTGGATTCTCACTGGATTCACACTGGATTCACGCTGGATTCACACTGGATTCACGCTGGATTTGCGGGTGTCGAACTGGATTCACACTGGATTCACACTGGATTTGCGGGTGTCAAACTAGATTTCACACTGGATTCACACTGGATTCACACTGGATTTGCGGGTGTCAAACTGGATTCACGCTGGATTCACACTGGATTTGCGGGTGTCGAACTGGATTCACACTGGATTCACGCTGGATTCACACTGGATTCACACTGGATTTGCGGGTGTCAAACACTGGATTTGCGGGTGTCAAACTGGATTCCACTGGATTCACACTGGATTTGCGGGTGTCAAACTGGATTTCACACTGGATTCGCAGGTGTTAAACTGGATTTCACACTGGATTAGCGGGGTGTATCACACCCGCAAAATGGACCGCACAGTTTAGCTCCCCACCCGAATGCTGGAGCACACCGTGATGCAATGTGTGAAGAAACTGAACCGCCCGAGTTGGACCTTCTGATCATGATCATTTGCCAATTTTTCACCTGAAACCACGTCCTGGACCCGGGCGGTGCAGTCAACGAAAACTCGATTAATTTCCCCCTTCTTCTTTCTCCGAGGGAACACTTCCGGAATCACGCCTACGCGGTACTGAGAACGAAAAAACTCAAACGAGCCAGTCCCACAGAAAAAATGCCTCCTGAGAGAGTTTTACACCCTGTGCACGCGAAGAACCAAAAGGCAATAGTAGGCAACAAAGACGCACACACTACGCGATACTAGTATTTCGGATACCAATACCTTTTCGACAACAGTCACGCAGAGACTTTAAACCCCCCGGATCCCGAAGCGAACTTACACTCTGAAAATGATTACGTTCCAGTTCAATCCGGCAGGGGGTGCTTTTGCTCACCACGAACTCTTTTTCACAGGTACCCGATGTCTCCTGGTGAGATGCTGCAGTCCCCGGGAGGCATGTCGTCCCTCGACAGGCAAGCTGCCATCGCTCACTTGCAGCAGCTGCAGATCCAGCAGGTACAACTTTCCTTGAACGGCCACAGGGCGGCGGTAGAACTACTCCAAGGTGTCCAAAGAACGACGCCATAATCTCTGCGAACGGCCAAGAGCGGCGCGAGAACGACTACAAATTCCTAGAGAGGTGAACCGGAATGACAGCGAACGTCTAACAAGCGGCGCTAGAACGACTGCAAATGGCCGGAGGTGTTTTCTTCGCGAAAAGAAGTCTCTTCAGTGCTTCTCTTCGTGGAAAATAAGTCTCTTCAGTGCTTCTCTTCGTGGAAAAGAAGTCTCTTCAGTACTTCTCTTCGTGGAAAAGAAGTCTCTTCAGTGCTTCTCTTCGTGGAAAAGAAGTCTCTTCAGTCTTCTCTTTGTGGCAAAGAAGTCTCTTCAGTACTTCTTTTCGTGGAAAAGAAGTCTCGTCAGTGCTTCTCTTCGTGGAAAAGATGTCGGATTTTGGTTTAGGCTCATCAAATGGCTGGAGAACACGAAAACAAGCCCGGCGAGCACCCATCCCCACGGGTATTCTAGAACTCCCGAAAGGCTGGTCCAGTCTTTGCGGATTGCCATGCACAGGCGGCGGGCAGCGTGCGTGTAGTACTAACCATCTTGCGGGTTGCCCTTCAATGTATTGTGCAAGCTCCGACGGAACGACCTACGCCCGCCTTAGAAGTACGAGGTAGTCGTGAGGTGACCGGAGAGATGGTCCCTGCACTCTAACTCGTCTCTCTCTAAATCAGCCAACACGCATGAACCGAAATACTGCCGCTTTTCGTGGCCAAGCAAGTCGATCCGCCCCCAAACCCTGTTGAGTTTGACTCTAGTCTGACTTTGTGCAGTGACACGAGGGGTGTGGAATAAGTGGGGGGAGGCCGCAACAGTGAAATACCACTACTCTTGTTGTCGCTTTACTCATCCAATGATGGGAAGACGGCAGCTGCTCCCTTGTGGGGTTAGGGTCTTCAGATCCGTAGCTTATCCGTATACGGGCTTCGGCTCGCGAGTCCTCGTTTGGAGATCCCTGGAACTAAGCTCGTCGAGACGGTCAGTCACAGAGCAGAGCGGACGGGGTCATAGCACTGTGCTGCCTTCGTCTTGAGCTTCGCAAGCTGTGGTTGACCGTCACGTTCCTGGATCCGGAGCGGCACTCTTCTTCACCAGGAGCAAATAATTGAGGGGCTCTCAATTATTTGCATGGCTCGGCGACGAAAACACGGGTTCAGGGGTCAACGAGCAACGGCGCAAGATGTGGCATCATATGAGACGATGCCAAACCCCCCCCCCCCCCCCCCTCCCCTTTGCACTAATAAAATACTTTTCGACGTCACCCCCATGGCTTCCGATGCTTTTGGACTCAAATTTAATTCACATGCGGAACGTGCGGAAAAGGTCCAAAAAGGTGGAAAAAAAAACTTTTCCGAGTTTCATGCAGGAGGGGTACAAGCTCTAGAAAAGGGTCTAGGGTGTGCCTGGTAGGGAGAGGCTGCCCCAACTTGCCATCTTTGGGTCGCCAAGTCCACATCAGCATCACATTCGCTGATCCATTGCGGGCTTCGTGGTTTTGTGTTGGCTTGGTGGCACGGGATCTATCGGCTTGTTGCGGACCACCTTCAACCTGCTCATCCTCCTTGGCTGCCAGCTGAGGCCTCTACCCTTTGCTTATTGAAGGTGTCCGCGGCCAGTCATATTAGTTGTTGTTGCCCGACTCGGATGTAGGACGGAACCACCCTTCGGACATCCCGTCCAAGGTCTGGACGGAACTCCCGACTGTGACTAACCAATGATAGTAGGTGGTTGACCTTACACATGTGAGTGCCAATTTTAATACATGCGGAAACGCATGCAGGAAAACACGCCCGGAAAATCACAATTTTATTCACGTGCGGAATTCCGTACGTTCCGCATGCGGAACGCAACCCCTTACTGGCCCCGACACCTCATCTGGGCCCACTTGTGTGCCTTCTGAGGCCCCTTTACCTCCACTTAACCCGCCAAAAACCGTTAAGGGCTGCATAGCCTAATAGGGCCCGTTTTCGGCCGCACAGACAGGGTTTCGGGGCCAGTATGTGGTGACGTCAAAAAATGTTTTATTAGTGCAAAGGGGAGGGGGGGGGTTTGGCATCTTATGCATGGAAGCCGACCACTGGATCGGTTTTGTTACTCGCTGCGGGTCTCCTCTCATTTTGAAATTCGTGCTCTTAGTAGCGGTAGAAGTCTTTTGATGCTTTGGCTATCCAGAACCAGCAAACCTCGTTTTTACCTCGAACATGAATAGCCGACCCCTCAATTATTTGCCCCCCCTCAGAAACCACGGCCCAGAAACCATGGTCAAGAAGACGAACAAAAGCATAGACAACAAAAGAACGCTCAAAGCATCTGCAGAACAACACGAGAGGCCTCCAGGCAAAAACCCGTTTTCACACTTCTTCGTCTTTGCACTGCGGCACACACACCCACAGGCACAGCTCTTGCAGGGACAATCGGACCTTCGTCGTAACATGCTGCAGTTTCAGGTATGTGTATCGCAGCACCAAAAAGAGCAACGTAGCCGCGAGACGGTCGTTCACTTTCTGGGCTGTTCTTGGCTCCAAAGACGGAGACCATAGCCTGAGCATCCAGTTTAGAGGAGTCCGATGAAATTATAGCATAGCCTGAGCTCCGTCGAGCTTCGATGTTCGTGAGCTACATGAACCCAGGTCCTCGCAGTGCGCGGGGCTATAAACGATACCTTCCAGGAACCTTTGCGACAAAGGTCACCCTGAGACTTTAAACCCCCGGATCTCTAAGCGAACTTACACTGAAAATATTGTAGCCTGATCTTCCATGTCCGTGGGCTGCGTGAACCCGGGCCCTCGTCTTGTAGTGTGTCGAACCACAATCGTACCTACGTACCGTCCAGCATCCAGTTTAGAGGAGCCCGATGAAATTGGCATAGCCTGAGCTCCATTGAGCTTCGATGTTCGTGGGCTACATGAACCTGGGTCCTCGCAGTGCGCGGGGCTAGTATACGATGCCTTCCAAGAACCTTTTCGACAAAGGTCACCCTGAGACTTTAAAACCCCGGATCTCTAAGCGAACTTACACTGAAAATATTATAGCCTGATCTTCCATTTCCGTGGGCTGCGTGAACCCGGGCCCTCGCCTTGTAGTGTGTCGAATCCCGAAAATTCTCCCCACAGCAACAATCGATGATGGGCTATCCGAGGATGCTCGGTTTGGGCATGACGATGTAAAGAAGTTCACCTTCGCCTCGCCGCTTAAGGCGCCCCTACGAACGTGCTTCCCTGATCGCCCTCCACTCCCCAATCTGACCCCCCTCCCGACTTCAACGAGACTCGGGTGTGTCGTGACTAGACTGTGCAACAAGTTTCACTTGGCAAGTCTTTTCGCCGCGGATACGGAACCCAGAACACCTATGTCGCAGCCTGGGCGAATGGTCACCCGAAGACTTTTCACAAAAAAAAAAAAAATATTCGAGTCTACAAAAAGGGGAGGAAACTAAAAGACAATACTCCTGTTTTTTCCTCTTCTTCTTTCTTTTTCTTCAAGATTCCCACCCTTCTTTTTCCCTTGTTCCTCTCGTTCATACCCTTTTTTTCCATCCTTCCCCCCTCTTAGAGCCCACTCCTTTGTTTTTCTCCACCCCTTTCTTCGCATGTTTTTCTCAAAGCCCATGCCTTTCGTTTCTTTGTTTCTTTCTTCTGCGATCCCCAGAAGCTGCCTCCAGTCAAACTGAACCGTTGACAGGGGGGGGGGTTCAGTTCAACCTGAAGCGTTTACAGGTTTAATCGCGCAAACAAAAAGTTCCAACCGAACTTTCACTATGTACTTGGTGTCGGTCACAAACAGTCCCGGAGATGGCTAGCCATAACCCATAACGAAAGCATGCACTAAATATACAATCCGTAACCATAAAGCCGTTTCTTGCTCTAAGAGAACCCATTCATGAACGGTCACACGGAGACCCTAAAACCCCGGTATTTCAAGCGAACTTTAACTCTAAAAACAGACGACCGCCCGATGCAAGGTATGTGAACAGTGGCCAGCTGAATTCCGGGCATTACGTGTCTTCTCATTCCACCGTAGTTGCACCTTTTTTGATATTTAGATCTAGCTCTGAATGCGGTGCTGGGCACATATCCATTTCAAGCACGATCTTGCAATCTCCCAAGGACGGATATGCCTGCGCTCACTCATTGCACATGATGATCCTGGCTGTACGACGAGCTACGAACAGCCGCCTGACAAACAAGACTCAGACCGCCGCCCTGTCTGCTGACACATGCAGGTCCCGCGCTGATGGATGGCCCGTTTTATGGGCCCGCGGCTTAAAGTGCCCAAAACACAGTGCAGATGGGAGACACGGTGCGGTGGCGAGCGCGTAACCGGTCCAAGCACGTTCTTGCAGAACACCCCCCGCCGCCCTAGTTTTTAAAAGAAACTGCGCCTTTTCTTCTTTGCTACGTGAGCAACCTTAGTTGCTTGGCACCCCCACCCCCCACCCCCCCCCCCTCAGCTGCAGCACATCTCCCAGGTTGCACAGCGCCTTTGTTTTCGCCTTGACATCTTTTTGCTTAGATTCAAAGCAGAATACAGCGTACCCTGTGTTCTTTGTGTCAACCGCAGCACCACAGTTTCCCTGTATCTGGGACGACGTCGTTTTCAACAGCGTGGGGACACGTGCAACTACGGTGCCTGTGTCCCCGCTCGTTCTTGAGCAAATGCAGACGTTCGGGAGTACGGACAACCCCCGACCGCCTCTATCGATCCCGTGCAACGTACGAGTGTTTTATTGGCCACGTTGCCCGCGCGGAGTAGGAGGGGAGAGAGAGAGAGAGAGACGGATGAGCGCGTTTATGAGCCCGCTTTGCATTCCCCCCTCCCCTCGGGGTTCCCTGCACCACGCCCCCCCCCCCTCCTTTCTTGTTTTGTTTTATTTTTGTACAGTGCCCTCACCAACCTTCCCCTGTTTTTTGTTCTTTTTTTAACCAGACTCACTCGCTGTACTGTCTGCAGACAATCCGGTTCGTTGGTGATGGTCCTCCTGAAAAAGTGTCCGTGGCTCCAAAGGATCGAAACCACCACGGCGTGCAGACAGGACACTGTTGATGAGCACGTACCCCCCTCCCAAGCACGACCTTGCACTCCTTTTCCTCTGAAAAGTATTTCTTCGATTTTTTGTTTTTTTTTGGGCTCTTCTTCCTATTTTCTTTCAGCGAAATCCCAAGAAGAAGCAGAAACAAAAAAAAAGAAGAAGAAAAGAAAACTCTCAAACACGAGAACCCAGTCTTTTTCCAGGAAATCCCCCTCCTACCGTGCCGCCGCCCTGCTGCCATCCGCGCCTCAGTTCAGCCTGTGGTTATCACTCACAGTTTCTGTTGCGTGTGCGCGCTAAACGTGGGTAGTGGTCGAAACCACCAACGATCAACGACAATGGTGCACACCGATACTCTTATCACGCGTCGTAACTACCAACCCTGCCACACGCGAAGTGCACCATGCCTGTACGTTCGCTCTAAAATATCAGCGCAGCACCTTTGTTTGTGTCCACAAAAGACGAATAAGGCGCCCCGGGATGGTGGAGAGAGTGGAGGGTCGGTAGGGGATGGGGTTCCTTTGTATGAACCTTTTTTTCTTTCTTTCTCTTTACCGTCTTCACGCCTTTTCGGCACAGACCCCCCCTCCGCCCCTTTTCTCGATGGCTTTTCAGCAACGGGGTGCAGCCAGTGTTTTTCCTGTGTGGCTAAAAAATATTTTTGTAAGCACCTGCTTTGTAGGAAATGCTTGAGGAGACTGCCAGTTGCGATAGATCAAAGGAGGTAAATGTGCTGTAGCCCACACGAAACACAGGTAAATCTGGGTTTAGTGGCGGGCGTGCGCGTTCAACAAAAAAGACCCACTTTGTAGTTGTATTGTTTTCTCCCCCTCTAGCCTCCTTCGAAATGAGCACAAGGCAGTCCCTCGAGTATTTCCCACGAAATGGGGTTGGCTAAAAAACTTTTTTTTCGCCACAGGAATTCCATCTACACACAGTTCTACAGCAAGCTCACAAGTCCAAACCCAGTTGTACACCAAGCCGGAAGCGACCCTCCTAACACCATGCAAAAAGATCGGTCGAGAGAAAGATCTTCGACCTCTTTTTGTGAACCGTGAAAAATTTTAGCCAACCAATTTCGTTTTGTTGGCTAAGCGGAAATCCACCTGGTACAGCGCTTAAAAAAATGGGAAGAAAAGAAAGCTCAAGCCACCGCCATATGGAAAGTCATCGGGAGACGCTCAGAACACAGAGCGTACGTGTTGCAAGGCACACCACACGATACGATACGCACACTAATATATATGAGACGATGCCTAAACCCCCCCCCTCCCCTTTGCACTAATAAAATACTTTTCGACGTCCCTCCTTACAGGCCCCGAAACCCCATATGGGCCCGCTTGTGGGCCTTCTGAGGCCCCTTTACCTTCCCAAAAACCGTTTAGGGCCCGTTTTGGGCCGCACAGATAGGGTTTCGGGGCCGGCGTACAGTATGGGATGACGTCAAAAAATGTTTTATTAGTGCAAAGGGGAGGGAGGTGGGGGTTTTGCATCTTATCGTATGATACCTTAAAGGAACCTTTACGACGATGGTCACCCGGAGACTATAAAACCCCGGATCCCTAAGTGAACTTGCACTCTCAAGAACGTAAACCTTTGCCTCACCGGATGAGTATCCATGATCCAATCCAGATTTAAAACACGAAGGCGCAGCGAAGGCAAATATTCGTACTCCTCCCATTCTTCAGTCGAGACGGCTACTGGAAGCGCTTCGTTGCAGTGGCGTCCGGCGCAGATATGCGGCAGCTGTGGCAAAAGGATGCAAAGCCGACGAAACTCGGGTCGACCATGAACATCATCACGGTAAGTTCGGCAACGACGTGGCTCCTCAACACTCTCATCACCGGATTCCCGCTCTTACTCAGCTGAACAAGCACCTGCATATCATGTAAGAATTCCTCGAGGAGGTCGCCGGCTGCAAAATTTAGTGTTTCTCCGTCTCCAGCCTCTGTTTTGGAAAAAAAGAGCGTCTCGCCAGGTTAGGGGAGTATTCTTGGACCCCCCCCCAACGTCTACCTTTCATCGACTTCCTGTTGTCCCCGAGCTGCACTTCCTTCTCTCTTCGAAAAAAGAAGAAACAAAGGGAGGAGGCGGGAGACGAAAGTAACCACCGGGGGGGGGGGAGAACCTCGAAAGACACCAGACTGTACATCAACCCCGGTTGATTGTCGGCAACACAACTAGATTCACCAAGCCGATTTCTTCTTCTTTTTTTTCTATTCTCAAAAGTACCGAACTACCATCTGCTGTTTGACGTATGAGACGATGCCAACCCCCCCAGTGCTGATGCTAAGGCCCCTAAACTCGGCATCGTTGTCAGCCGGACGGCAACGAGGGTGGGTGGGTCCCCCCCCCCCCCTAAACATTCAGCTGTTGCCCGACACTTGCATGCTAGTATCAAACAGGCCTGAGAGAGAGGGCAGTGTTCTGCCTTGACAGTAAGCTATACGATCCCCCCCCGGCCCCCCCCCCCCCCCCTTCCCCACCTCTCCTTTAGAATGTTCTTGCATCAACCCTTACCTCCTTCTCCCTTCTTTCCATTTTCTTCTTTTTTTTTGCTTCCACCACACGCCCCACACATGCTGCTTTTTTTTTTCTTTTAACCAAACATGAAAAATTTGGAGGAAATGAGAAGCTCATTGCCGCAAACCGTTGCGTTTTGCGTTCTGGATCCAGCTTGACGCGAAGACGATCAGGCATGGCGTTCAACGAAAACAACTCTCTTTTTCCATCCGGCGTAACACACCGAGGAGCCTTGTTGTTCCGAGGAGTTTAGCCTTGTGGCCGGTTCATACACAAGCATTTCCTACAAAGCGGGTGCTTTGTTCTTCGCTTACACCACCGTGTGTTGCTTTCTCACTCAGGACTTTGACCTGTTTTGTTTGTGTGATTTGTCGTGTCGGGGTAGACCCGCATGACCTCACGTCCGTTCAACACGTGGTTCGGTAGTTTACAGCACTTGGGATCCCTTCTGTTCTTTGTCGGGCAGTTATCTCCTGCTTCGCTCCCACCCCATTCGAAAGAGTGGGGTGGGATCAGGAAGAATTATGACTCTTATTAGTTTCGAACTCAGCCGCGGTTGCGCGAGTAACGAGCTCGTATTTTGCTTGAATACGCTCAGGGATTCCACAGGAGGTTTCACAGTTCAATGCCGCGGCATGGGTTTGCGCGTGGTCAGTGTGACAGCGGTATTCATGAAGCTGAGGGGGCCTTCATCGTAGGCTCTCCGGAAAAAAAGCATGTGCGAGTCTTTTTATTACCTGACAATTTAGGCTTGTTTTTGAAAATATCACCAACCAGTCCCCGCCAACTGAATTAACTCGCCAGAACCACCCCACAACCATGTTCTAGAGGTAGTTGCTTGCCCCAGACACCTGTGAGTGCAGCTAGAATGATGTGGTAGCAGATAAAACCCGGGGTTTCGAGTCAACCTGGCCTGGCCTGCATGTGTCAAGGTCTTGCAGACGTATGCTTCCACTGCTGGAGATGTGCAGAAATATTGTAGCGTTACGTAGGGTAGGTCGGGGGCGGCGTCTATTTGATTGAACGGGATCCCCTAGTGTGGTGTCACTTCCCCTGTAGCATACACTGGCCCTTGGATCCCTGATCCCGCCCACGACCTGCTTGTTCTGGCAAGCGATTCACATGTTTGCTGAGTTTTCATGCAGAGTTATGTCGTTTTTTTATGGTAACAAGCTTGCTTGTCTGTATCAAAAAAGTGTCGGATGGCAGCGTGCTGTGTTAAATCACCCAAAACAGGGTTTACTCACGTCACGTACGCACAAACAGAAAATATGCCGGCTGTGCCCACCTAGAACAAATGGCTCTATCGAACGTAGATTGGGATACCATCCCAGTAGTACTATGTCACACGTTACTGCCTTGTTGCGTTAGCGTTTGTGGGGGAATCATTTGAGTCACGCAAATGAGTACCACACACCAACGTGCCAAATGGATCGTGTACAATGCATCCTTTCCCCCTCCCCACCTTCCCGAAAAGCAGATGTCTTTGCTTCTCCTTCACTCCCTGTTTTGATTCACCGCCTTTCCACTCCCCCACACCCCCCCCCTTGTCGTCTCCCCACCCGTCTTTTAGATAAACCAATCTCTGCAGCCAAAAAATAATAAAAAAAATATAAAAAAAATCCAGCGAGACGCTCGCAACACAGTTCCTTTCCCAGAACAGCACACACGGGAAGAAAAAGAAGAAAGGAGGAGAACAAAAAAAGAAGGAAGCACAAAAGCCAGAGAAGGTACCCGATTCGGCGGTGTGTCCTGTTCCCTGCAGGGCAGACGTCCCCGCTTGTTTGCTCGGAGGGCAACAGTGGTTCAGCTAGAAAGGCTGGTTGAACAACGAAGAGGGTACAAAGGTGAGCGATGCAAGGTTTGTTCCTCTACGGTACCTGACTATTACTCCGCTCTCGCAACCTGCCCTCGTTGCTTTTTCCGTGGCCTGAGGCGCCGCGATGCGAATGTGGCAAACTCACGAAGACTATGTTGAACAGATGGGTCTTTTCTGCGCCTCAGACTCTCTCCTCCTCCTTACTTTGTTTTCCACCCTCCCCCACCACCTCCAATCCCTTTTCTTTTTTTTTTCCACTTCGTCGCTTTCCCTTCCCCTTCCTTCTCATTCCTTTTGTCGACCGTTCCAAATTGCTTTGCTCTCACTCTCATTCCTTTCCCCCTTTCCTTCTCTTTCTTAGGAGTTCTCGTGGTATTCCACCCTTCTGGGCACGCCTTCTATCTGGATTCGCACCGCGAACGCAAGCGCAGAAGAACAAAAGTGTGAGTGAAGACATGGAAAACACAGCTGCGGCAAGGACCACCCAACAGACAAACCAACTGGTACCAGCCTTGTCAGGACGTGTGGAACGTGCACGTTAATTTTTGTTGCATTTTGCCCCCTCCACGTGTGCTTCCACGTGTGGATCCACAGGTACCACATGTGGATTTTGATTTATTTTTTGTATAAGCACCTGCTTTGTAGGAAATACTTGAGGAGGCTGCCAGCTGCAAAAGATCAAAGGAGGTAAATGTGCTGTAGGTGAATCTGGGTTTAGTGGCGGGCGTAAGCGTTCAACAAAAAAGAGACCCATTTTTGGTGCGTTTGATTTTAGCTTATGTACCATGGCAGTCTACCTGGCGGTTACTGGCTGTTACTGGCAGTTACTGGCAGCGCAGAGCAGGGGTGTACGTGATTTAAACGCTGGGTGTACTTAGCAAAATTTGACCTCCACCCAGATTTTTTTCCATTTTTGTTCGGCAATGTTTTCTCCAGGTTTCGGGGTTTCTGAGTTTGGAAGGGAAGAGGGCAACAAATACTCTCGTTTTTTTTCCCTCGTGGTAGCGTCTGCCCGTGCAAAAGGCTCTGAAAAAAGCGCTCCTCGAAAAACAGGCGCACATTTCGCTGAACGTACCATCTGTCTTGCACTCATCCTCATCCACCAGTCTTCGTCACCATCTTGACGAAGTTCTCGACAACCTCTTTCAGAGTTGCAATGGCTTGGGAAGTTCACGCCTCCGCGGGGCAACCTTCGTCATGTACCCGCTTTTCGTGTATCTTTGTGAAGTTGGGCGTTGGATCATCCGACAAGCTGGATGTCGGCCAAGTTCGTAGCGCGATCAGCTGGCTTGCTTCAGCCCTATGGACACCGAGTTGCCAGAAAAGATGACCGTGGCGAGTGTGATGTATTCCGCAATCCTTGCTGCATAATGGAACCAAGGAAGGCTTAACAAGGTACCCGACGAAGCAGCAGCTCCCACAGCGTCTAAACGACGCTGGGATTCGCGGCGGTTCGCGGAGGCGTGTCCTTGAGCAAGGTGTGGTGGAAAAGGAGCTCGCAAGCTGGTTGAAGGAGGACGTTGTTTCACCAGCTGCGCTTCCGCGCGTGTGGCCAGCGTAAACGGGAGGAGAGACCGTTCCAGTCTGCACCTCACCCCACAGCACCGCGCTGTGCCCAGCTCATCCCATCGAGCAAGCAATCCAGCTAAGGAGCACAACCGAGGATCCCGTAGCGTCAGCAGTCCGCCAAGGAACGTAGCCGAAGTGCGTTTCGTAGGGCCGAGTCTCCATGGTCTGCTGCCTCAACGGTCTACTTGTTTGCGCCGTCTTCGTCATCAAACAAATCGCGCAGAAGAAAGCAAGCGACGGGGGAACAAGGGCAAATCCAACCAAAACGCTGCACATCTGCGGTACTGCGAAGAATGGCTAGGAGTTACCAGTGCCAGCAAAACAAGAAATGCATGACTGAACACAAAACTGACGTGAATGTGAAACAGAATGGGGCGATGTCAGTCTATAAATGAAATACAACTCGGGTTTGTCAAGGAGCTGAGGCACTTGATCGGCTGCTACTTGTTCGTCTTCCCCTTTCTTCGCAGCTTCGGGGGCGGGATCGGGTAATGGAACCTCCGCATCGTGCTTCTGTAAAGCTGCCCGATAGTGCTTCTGTAAAGCTGCCCGATAGTGCTTCTGTAAAGCTGCCCGATAGTGCTTCTGTAAAGCTGCCCGATAGTGCTTCTGTAAAGCTGCCCGATAGTGCTTCTGTAAAGCTGCCCGATAGTGCTTCTGTAAAGCTGCCCGATAGTGCTTCTGTAAAGCTGCCCGATAGTGCTTCTGTAAAGCTGCCCGATAGTGCTTCTGTAAAGCTGCCCGATAGTGCTTCTGTAAAGCTGCCCGATAGTGCTTCTGTAAAGCTGCCCGATAGTGCTTCTGTAAAGCTGCCCGATAGTGCTTCTGTAAAGCTGCCCGATAGTGCTTCTGTAAAGCTGCCCGATAGTGCTTCTGTAAAGCTGCCCGATAGTGCTTCTGTAAAGCTGCCCGATAGTGCTTCTGTAAAGCTGCCCGATAGTGCTTCTGTAAAGCTGCCCGATAGTGCTTCTGTAAAGCTGCCCGATAGTGCTTCTGTAAAGCTGCCCGATAGTGCTTCTGTAAAGCTGCCCGATAGTGCTTCTGTAAAGCTGCCCGATAGTGCTTCTGTAAAGCTGCCCGATAGTGCTTCTGTAAAGCTGCCCGATAGTGCTTCTGTAAAGCTGCCCGATAGTGCTTCTGTAAAGCTGCCCGATAGTGCTTCTGTAAAGCTGCCCGATAGTGCTTCTGTAAAGCTGCCCGATAGTGCTTCTGTAAAGCTGCCCGATAGTGCTTCTGTAAAGCTGCCCGATAGTGCTTCTGTAAAGCTGCCCGATAGTGCTTCTGTAAAGCTGCCCGATAGTGCTTCTGTAAAGCTGCCCGATAGTGCTTCTGTAAAGCTGCCCGATAGTGCTTCTGTAAAGCTGCCCGATAGTGCTTCTGTAAAGCTGCCCGATAGTGCTTCTGTAAAGCTGCCCGATAGTGCTTCTGTAAAGCTGCCCGATAGTGCTTCTGTAAAGCTGCCCGATAGTGCTTCTGTAAAGCTGCCCGATAGTGCTTCTGTAAAGCTGCCCGATAGTGCTTCTGTAAAGCTGCCCGATAGTGCTTCTGTAAAGCTGCCCGATAGTGCTTCTGTAAAGCTGCCCGATAGTGCTTCTGTAAAGCTGCCCGATAGTGCTTCTGTAAAGCTGCCCGATAGTGCTTCTGTAAAGCTGCCCGATAGTGCTTCTGTAAAGCTGCCCGATAGTGCTTCTGTAAAGCTGCCCGATAGTGCTTCTGTAAAGCTGCCCGATAGTGCTTCTGTAAAGCTGCCCGATAGTGCTTCTGTAAAGCTGCCCGATAGTGCTTCTGTAAAGCTGCCCGATAGTGCTTCTGTAAAGCTGCCCGATAGTGCTTCTGTAAAGCTGCCCGATAGTGCTTCTGTAAAGCTGCCCGATAGTGCTTCTGTAAAGCTGCCCGATAGTGCTTCTGTAAAGCTGCCCGATAGTGCTTCTGTAAAGCTGCCCGATAGTGCTTCTGTAAAGCTGCCCGATAGTGCTTCTGTAAAGCTGCCCGATAGTGCTTCTGTAAAGCTGCCCGATAGTGCTTCTGTAAAGCTGCCCGATAGTGCTTCTGTAAAGCTGCCCGATAGTGCTTCTGTAAAGCTGCCCGATAGTGCTTCTGTAAAGCTGCCCGATAGTGCTTCTGTAAAGCTGCCCGATAGTGCTTCTGTAAAGCTGCCCGATAGTGCTTCTGTAAAGCTGCCCGATAGTGCTTCTGTAAAGCTGCCCGATAGTGCTTCTGTAAAGCTGCCCGATAGTGCTTCTGTAAAGCTGCCCGATAGTGTTTGCGTTTGTGCTTCCTCGGAGGATCAAGCTCATGTTCGAGGAGACACGCTTTCAGAAAGTCGATGTTTTTATACCCTATCGACGTCAGTAAATCTTTCTTCTGAAGGCGCCCCATTGTTGATTTTGTCCCCTGGCACGACACTGCTGCAGCAACAGGACTTTCGACCACTCCTTCGTGCAGTCGAATCGGAGCGAATCGATGCGAGCAGGCCTTCTCGTTTCCTCTTTCTGCCAGCCACCAGGTCAGCTTCCTCCTGCTGGGACTTGTTCCACAACAGTCTTTCTCGACCTAGACGCACTGACAATCAGATTCGGCAACGGTGCAACCGAAGGCAACACTCCTTCTTTGCAGCAGACCTTTGTCGAATGAGCTCGTCCCGCACGTTTGGATGAGTAGCGATTTGGAGGACCTTTCATCATCCCGCGCATCCCTTCCAAAACAGACGGTCCAAGTGCCAGATTTCTCGTCACACTTGCGACCTCCACAGGCTCGTAGTAACTTCCGGCGGCAACCCGATGAACGACGCTCGGAGACAGTCAACATCTGACGCCGTGGAGATGTCGGGTATTAGAACGATTCACTCCCTTCCCCACGTAGCAACGCGTGCAGGGCAGTGTGGCTCCTGCGCCAGCCGCACCAGGCCGCGCCAGAAAACCCTGTATGGCGCGTTTGGCGCGATTGTCCTTCGTCCATTTTCTCGGCGATCCCGGCGTGCGTTCCGACAAGTTTTTGGTCCGGTGAGAAGATCGATGACGAAATCTTCCAGAAACCCTGTTCTCAGAGGGTGTCAACCTATTCTGGTGCCTTCCCACACCCCCTGTCCTTCCAGCCAGTGAAAACCAACGCTTTTTCCAGGGGAACGATCCCTGCAAGCAGCCTTTTTGGACCGGTTTTGACGGGTGCAATGCGGGTGTAATGTACCCTGCGGCAATGAAATGCCGACGAACCACAATAATCCGCCTACGTTTCCGGGTATCTTTGGCACCGTTCTCTTCATCCGAGAAAAGAGCGAGCAAAAAGTCGTCGGAAAATATTTGCTACGTAGACCAGCGGGAAAATATCACCACACTTTGCCAAAACCAGAGTCCACTGTTTGTGCCCATTGAAAAATGACCCAGACTGGGTATCAATTCCGCCGAGGCACACTTTTGCCCACGTGGGAACCTAAATTTCCTTGGGGCTACAGGGTGTGCCAAACGCGCCGCGCCGCGCCACGCCAAACGCGCCACCACACTGTGCGGGGGAAGGAGGCGATTCGTAGGGAAACCTTTGACATTTGAGTCAAAAATAAACGCAAAAATGTCCATAAAATGGGTTTGGCACCTCAAATAAAACTTCAAAGTATCATGTGGTGGTGTTTGAGTGTGGGCAAAATTTTCGGGTTCCGGGCCAAAAAGTTGCTAAGTACACAAAATGTTTTTTTTCAGAAATCCCACTGTACCATGGCAGTCTACCCGACGGTTACTGGCTGTTACTGGCTGTTACTGGCAGTTACTGGCAGCGCAGACCTGTCAAACGCACCAATTTTGTAGTAGAAAATTGTTTCTCCCCCTCTAGCCTCTTTTGAAGCAAGCACAAGGCAGCCCCTCGAGTATTTTTTCGAGACATTGCAATGTGTTCCAAAAGCGTAAGCCTGAGCAATGAGCGAACGAAACAGTTGGAACACGTCAACGCAACAGTTTTTAAAAGTTTTTATCGTAGTAACAATGCATTGTAAACACGAAAGAGAACGCTGGCAGCGTGTTTGGGAAGATCTTTCGAAGAAGATTAGCCTAACGAGCATATTCACTCACTATCATCCACTAGCAGGCTAATCCTCCGCCCGGCAGCGCCCACATGTGGACCACACGTATTTTCTCTGAGACCGAAAACGGAGCGTAAGCTGCCATATCCACACCGTAGACACAAACACAGATCCTTGAAAGTACGTGCGCTCGGCCCGCTTTGCGGGCGCCATCTCATCTTAACTCCAGCTTCTGAGAGCTGGACCTCAGCGTGCACACACAACTCGGGGGCTATTGTGGCAAATACCTAAAAGGACCCTGAAAGGACCCCTGTCTTGCCGGAAAAAAGAGGAAGCCGTGATTGAGTCTGACGCGGCGGCCGTGTCAGTACGGGACAGCCCGCCAGCAATGAGAGCGGAAAACGTCCCCGTGCTCAAAGATGCGTGAAAGAAACAGTACGCGGCTAAGACCGGCGCGGGGCGAGACTGGAGGCAGCAGTTAAAGTTCGAGAAACAGGAAAGATCGGGCGACGGGCGAAGCTAAAGAAGGTTCGGGTGCAGCTGAGTTCGGGCGAAGCAAAGCTCGGGCGATGCTAAGTTCGGGCGACGCTAAGTTCAGGCAAAGCTAAGTTCAGGCGAAGCTAGGTCGAAGCAAAGTTCGCGAAGCTGAGTTCTGGTGAAGCAAAGTTCGGGCGAAGCAAAGTTCGGGTTATGGTAGCAAGTTTGGCCTGTGATGGCAAGTTCGCCAGCCAGGAACCGGGCTCCCGACTCCGTTTCCCGGGGTGACCCAAATACCGCGAGATACTGAGAAACTCCGCAAAAAACGCAAATCTCGGGCACATTAGACCCCGGAACCCAAAACTCGACCGGAAAAGTGTCCTGGGCAGAATTTGAACCCGGGCCTACCGGCCTGAAGGCCGACGCCCGCTAACTCTGCCACCTCTATGCATTTTGACAGGGGAAAAAAAAAGCTTGCTCCTCACTATCATCTAGTCCAAAAACAATACACTTTCATGCATTTTGACAGGGGGAAAAAAAAGCTTGCTCCTCACTATTATCTAGTCCAAAAACAATACACTTTCATGCATTTTGACAGGGGGAAAAAAAAAGCTTGCTCCTCACTATTATCTAGTCCAAAAACAATACACTTTCATAGTTGTTGCAAGAAAAGTGGGGTTGGCTCGAATAGAGGCTATTCACATTGCATGTTCATAGGCGGGGACCTCCAGTCTCGAACTAGAAACAGCCAAGAACCAAGAACACCCTCAAGGCCAAGCGACACCCCGTTGCTCGATCCAACGAGCAATAGCTCGGCACACCTTCCGTCAAGTTCATCCCCAGCGCGTCGCAAACCTTACTGTCAACACGAATGCCCCGTGCGTCGCGCCTGAGAGGGGAAGAGGGGGGATGGAGAGGGACGTCGACTATATATTAATGAGACGTAAAACCCGTGTTGAGCCGGGGCTCGAACCTCAAGGAGAGGCATGCAGCCCTACTTTTGTGGGTTTGTACCCACCCCCGCAAACCTATTTTGCATCCCTTACCTAGACGACATCTTCCTCGAAGAAGACTTGATGCTAGCATCAACTATGCATGAGAGGCAGTGTTCTGCCTAAACATTAAACTAAGATTTTCCCCCACCCGGGGTCTGATGAGCCATCACCAGTCTGGTGTGTTTGTCTTGAGTGACAAGAAACCTGGTTGATACTGCCAGCAGTCATATGATTATGCTTGTTTCAAGGATTAAACCATGCAAGTCTCAGAGCAAAATGAATGCAGGCTCATCAAATGGCGAGTTCAGCGCGCCAAGGTGCGTCACGCCTTGATGTTTGGGAAATCGGTAGCCACTTGACCCGTAGGCCCGTGGCTCTGCAGTACCGCGGAACACGTGAAGCTTGGCTCCAGCAGGGCGCCCCTGTTGGGTACGGGCAACCGCCGAACCAGCTATGCGCCGGTATCTGCATATTCATAGGACCTCTTGTCTCGAAAACCAAAACAGGCAACGCACACCATGCAACAGAAGGAAATAACCAGCAGCAGCAGCAGCAGCAGCAGCAGCACCTGCAGCAAGGGCGCCGTTGTTGGTTACGGGCAACTGCCGAACCAGCAATACGCCGGCATCTGCATATTCATAGGACCTCTAGTCTCGAAAACCCAAAACAAGCAATGCACACCGCGGGGACCCAAAAAGGATGCAACAGAAGGAAAAAAACCAGCAGCAACCAGCTACGCCGGCATGGCCCGCGAGTTCCTTCTGTAGAAGGTCACCCGGAGACTCTAACATCTCCGATTCTCAAGCGAACTATAAGTCTGAAAACCCACAACAAGCAACACGCTCCGCAGGAGACCCAAAAAGGATACAACAGAAGGACATGGCGTCGGGCCATCAAGGGCCCGTTTTGGGTCAGAAGCCGCCCTTCGGCGACGAGCAGCCGGGGTGGGACTTCCACGCCAACGGCGGCGCGATGCCGGGCGGGCTCAGGGGTGAGCTCGGGCAGAGGGACGGCTCGAAGCGCGGGCAGAAGCACCCGAAGCACCAGCAGCAGCAGCAGCAGCAGCCGCAGCATCTTCAGCAGCAGGGAGCTCCTGTTGGGTACGGGCAACCGCCGAACCAGCAATACGGCGGCATGGCCCACGGGTTCCTTCCCCTGCAGCAGCAAGGGTACGGCGGGCAGTATCCCAGCCAGCCGTTTGCGGGGCATCCGCAGGCCGGCGGCCTCGCGTATTCGAACTTCCCGATCGCCCCGCAGCTGAACGGGTACCAGCAGCACGGAGGAGCCGCGCACCCGTCGCAAGAGTACGCCCTCCTCCAGCAGCAGCAGCACCACCTGCAGCAGCAGGCGTTCGGCCAGGAGCACCCGCGGGGTGCGTTCAACCACGGCGGCAGGCCGCAGGCGGCCTACCACCACCAGCACCACCAGCAGCAGCAGCAGCAGCAAAAGCAAAAGCGGCCTCATGCGCGTGCCGGCGCAGTGCCGGCTCCTCAGCAGCAGCAGCAGCAGCAGCAGCACAACCAAGGGGCGAAAGAAGCTGGAGCTGAGCCACAAGAGCACCGCCAGCAGCAGCAGCAGCAGCAGCAGCAGCAGCAACAAAAACAACAACAACATCAGCATCAACAACACCAACAACATCAACAACACCAACAACAGCAACAACAGCAGCCACAGCCGCAGCAGCAACAACAACAGCATCAGAAACAGCATCAACAGCAGCCCTCGCAGCAGCAGCAGCAGCAGCAGCAACAACAGCAACAGCAGCAGCAGCAGCATCTGCAACGACTGCAGCAACAGCACCAACAAGAGCAGCAGCAACAACAGCAGCAGCAGCAGCAGCAACAGCAACAACTGCAGCTGCAGCAGCAGCAGCAGCTGCAGCAGCAACAACAACAGCAACAACAACAGCGGCAACAGCAGCAGCAGCAGCAACAACAGGAGCGGCCCCAGCAGCAACGCCAGCAAAATCAAGACCAGCAGCTGCAGCCGCAGCCGCAGCAGCAGCAGCAGCAGCAGCAACCCGGCGCCGCGGCAGACCCGGAACGCCAGCTTCCGGCGCCCAGCCAACCAGGCCGCGACGCTGGCCCCGCTCCTGGTGCTTCGAGCCCCGGCGAAGCCGACCTGCAGCTGGAGGCCGACGACGTCGACACCGTCTTCGAGAAGATCCGGTCCGCCGTGGCTGTCCTGCTCTCCGTCGGCGAAGGCGACGACTACGAGTCGGCCGCGAACGCGGCGGCGGAGAGCCTCTCCGTCATCCGGAAGATGCTCGTCGGCGACCGACCGGAGCTGGCGGAGCAAGCAAGGACCCGTCTCCTCGAACGTGTGCCCATGGGCGACAGCACCGGGGAAGAGCCAGCCGCCGGGGGGGGAGGGACGGCGCTGGTGGCTCTGCTGGTGCACACGCTGCGGTCACAGGAGTTTGAGTGCCGGAAGGATACCGAAGCGGTCGTGATCGACACGCTTGCCCGCGAGCCGAAGACGGTCGAGTTGTTTGACCACCAGTTGCTCCAGCACCTCTGCGAAGCGTACGAGTGGTCGAACCACGGCGCGGTGGCCCTCAACTCCGGCAACATCCTGCGGCAGTCGCTCAAGCACGAAGCCATCCTGCGGCGGCTGCTCAACTACCCGAAGGAGCCGGCCGCGCCGACGAACACGCAGCTCTTCGACAACTCGCTGCTGCGGCGGTTCTTCCGATACGTGAACGTCGTCGACTTCGAGGTGGCCTCGGACGCGTTCTGGACCTTCCGCGAAGCGCTAACGCGGCACCCGACGGTCGCCGCCCAGTACATGACGGACAACTTCGCGCCGTTCTTCAACCAGTGCGACAAGCTCCTGCAGCCCCAGCAGAACTACGTCACGCGGCGGCAGTCGCTGAAGATCCTCGGCGAGCTTCTGTTGAGCCGGTCGAACTTCCGCGTGATGCAGCGCTTCGTCACGTCGTCGCAATACCTCCGCTCCGTGATGGTCCTGCTGAAGGACACGAGCGCCCACATCCGGTTCGAGGCGTTCCACGTGTTCAAACTGTTCGTGGCGAACCCGAAGAAGTCGGAGGAGATCAGCCTGATCCTCGCGATGAACCGCAACAAGCTGCTGCAGTTCTTCGCGACCTTCGGCGACGGCGATGCGAGCCTACAGGAGGAGAAAGAAGTCCTCGTCAAGGAGATCATGAGCCTCGAACCTCTCACCCGCCAGCAGGTCCAAGACAAGCAGCGTGTGCTCAAACAGCAGCAGCAGCAACAGCAGCAGCAGCAGCCGAAGTGACGAAAAACGAGTGCAGGGAAGACACGCAAGCAGTTGTGATCGACACGCTTGCCCGCGAGCCGAAAGCGTCGAGCTGGTTGACCATCCCTTGCTCCAGTACCTCTGCGAAGCGTGCGAGTGGTCGAACCACGGGTGGCCCTCAACTCCGGCAACAACCTGCGGTTGGGTGGCGTTGATCGCGCGTCAGGGATGAATAATGGACTGGCCGTTTTCTTTTTTTGTATAAGCACCTGCTTTGTCGGAAATACTTGAGGAGGCTGCCAGTTGCAAAAGATCAAAGGAGGTAAATGTGCTGTAGCCCACACGAAACACAGGTGAATCTGGGTTCAGTGGCGGGCGTAAGCGTTCAACAAAAAAGCCTCCTTGGGTGTCATGGTGGGGCCTTCACGTGGCGACACTGTTGACCGCACCTTAATTGAGTCGCGGTCGCCGATCCCTCAACCGCCAGCATCATGTACTTGATGCGACGCGGAACAAGTGCTGACACCACCGCCCGGCGAATAGAGGGGCCACAAAAGTGGCAAATCAACCGGTCGGGGGGTGCTTAGCAGCCAATGGCCTGGTGGCTGAGTGCACACCTAAGCAGGGCCGCATCTTCGTGTTGTAGCCGTGTTGTGTATAAGGCTTCGTGGGGGGCCTGGTCAACCACCTCATCACAATAGGCGCAAACTTTCTCGACAGTGATTGGACAGTCGGGATGCCGGGGGCGGGTCTCCATGAAGAAGAGAAAAGTAAAGCAAGACCTGCCCCCTGCGCCTGCTGTCTCCGGCTGCTTCGGCAGACGACACATACTACTACTACTACTACTACTACTACTACTACTACTACTACTACTACTACTACTACTACTACTACTACTACTTCTACTACTACTACTACTACTACTACTACTACTACTACTACTACTACTACTACTACTACTACTACTACTACTACTACTACTACTACTACTACTACTACTACTACTACTACTACTACTACTACTACTACTACTACTACTACTACTACTACTACTACTACTACTACTACTACTACTACTACTACTACTACTACTACTACTACTACTACTACTACTACTACTACTACTACTACTACTACTACTACTACTACTACTACTACTACTACTACTACTACTACTACTACTACTACTACTACTACTACTACTACTACTACTACTACTACTACCACTACTACTACTACTACTACTACTACTACTACTACTACTACTACTACTACTACTACTACTACTACTACTACTACTACTACTACTACTACTACTTACTACTACTACTACTACTACTACTACTACTACTACTACTACTACTACTACTACTACTACTACTACTACTACTACTACTACTACTACTACTACTACTACTACTACTACTACTACTACTACTACTACTACTACTACTACTACTACTACTACTACTACTACTACTACTACTACTACTACTACTACTACTACTACTTCGAAACAGCCTCCAGAAAACAAAACTGCACACTTCTTCTTGTCTTTTCGCGATAGTGCATGTACACCATGTTCCCACCGAAGCATGAATGTCGCAGACAATGAGGCACCTGAAGGTGAAGACCCAACTATTCTGACCTGATTGGATGCGTTCTCTGTCTCTTTCCATCGAGAAGTCTGAATAAGCCAGTCATGGTGGAACTAAACTAACGCACAAGGCTTGCCTGACCTCGCACCTATTTTCCGTTACACATGCAATGTGTGAGGAAACTGAACCGCCCAAGTAGGATCTTCTGATCGTGTTCATTTGCGAAATTTGCCTGAAACCATATCCAGGGTTTGGGCTCAGGGTAGCGCGGTCAACGAAAACTCTAGTTTCCCTTTCTACTTTATCCTACTCTCGCGGTGTACGGTTTTCTAGCTCTCCGAACTTCGTACCTCGGGTTTATTTGGACCCGCACGCCGAAGAAGATACAAAACTCGATCTTTCTCCATGCTGCGTGTGATGGGATCATGAAGCTTGCAAAATGCAAAATGCAGCCGGGAAATCATACAGTTTCCGGGAGGGGAAGTTGTCGGTTTGCTCCTGGTCTTTGCGGGTTTCGGATTTGACCAAACAGGTTCATCCCCGGTTTTAGTTCCTCCTGAGCTTTTTTACATCAAGCGCCAGCTTGGAAAGAAATGCTCGACGATGCTGCCAGACAAAGAACAG
>JAPJBO010001314.1:0-51767 GCA_030068145.1 Diplonema papillatum | reverse complement strand
AGAAGTCGGTGGGAACTTCGATGTGCTTTCTGGACAGCAGCTCTTCCAGGCAAAGAAAGTGCCCGGTTTCTTCAGGCCGTTCTTGCTGAAACGGCTGGGGGTCATCGTCAGCAGAAAGGTCCTCTTGCGAGTCCTGAGATAGGACAGACCCGTGTTCGCTGTCACTTGCTACTTCCGGGCTTTCACGGCTTTCTTCGACGGCACTTGCTTGTGACGCGGGAACCTGCTGTTGAAACGGCTCGTCAGGTGTCCCATGTGGAATGGGTGTGTAGAAGAGGCCGGAAGTTGCCTCCTGCATCTCCCGGTCGAGGAAATGGCGGGCACGGAGTGCCGGGAGGTTCTTGCAGTGCCCGCAAGAAGACGGCTTCGAGCAGCGTCGGAAGACAACCATGTTCTTCCGCCGATCCATGTGTCGGCTCATCTCCAGGAGCTCTGTATGCAGCTCCCGAAGTTTGGGATCACCACGGATCCGTTTCTTCGACGAGGAAAGAAGCAGGCGGATGTCGTCGTAGTCGTTGTAGACAATCCCCTTTCTTTGCCACGTCTGCAGACTCCAAACGCACACGGTCAGAGCAGCGGAAATGCAAGCCGTGGTGAGAGGAAGAAGCGGCGTGTCCACTGCGGCAGTCCAGGCTATGACAAGGACGGCGGACACCAACGCATCAAGCGTCGCAGGGTTTACCGGCTTTCTTTTTTTCGGCCGTTTGGGAAGGATCGCACTGAGCATCCGTGCACTCGCCAGATCCACGGGCACGCTGTGGAAGCGCAGGGCCCCTGATGCAGTGTTGAACGTCAGTTTCTCCGCCATAGCCTGCATCGCATCCACATGCATCTTCCGATCCTCTTCCGGATTCCTTTTCTCCGCCGTCCCGAACTTGCAGCCCGACATCGCCTTCGACATCCACGACATCGCTCTCTCTACCGGGTTGAATGCGCTGTGTCCGGCGGCGTAGGTCACGCACACCACGGCGTCGAGCTGGAAGTCTCGGAAGAGCCTCCACAGCGATACGTCGGTTGACAGGACAGCGGGCGAGTAGTCGCTTGCATTGTCCGAAATGCAAACGACAACCGGAGGGACAGTCTCCCTTTCCAGCAGAACTCTCCGCATATCCCCGACGTTCGTTTGGCTGTTGCAAACACTGTACTTCAGTGAGCGCAAGAAGCACCGCAGAACGCCATTTCTGGGGAACGGGTAGTGCATTCTGCCCAGTCCATCACGGGCGTTCTGCACAGCAGCGGCGAGCTCACACTTGGCTGCTATGAGCTCCAGAATGCACACTGGCTTCACGTTAGCACCCGTCACGAAGCTGTGGTCGTCAACTAACGTGGGCCCCAGGCAGTACGTGCGGGTGTTGCAACCTTTGTGGACCCAAGGGGACCACACACTTTGCGTCCACACTCAGGACGAGGCATTCGGCCTCCGAGGCAAGGGCATTGGCGCGCATTGCGGCCTCGACAACCATTCTGACCTGAGCCCTGCAGTAATGGTCATCGACATGGTCTTCGCGTTGCGCGTCTGCATGGCCCGAGAGACGAACGTCGAAGAAGTCCTTGTAGCGCACTGCAACCTTCCGACCAGGATGCGGTGCCTTGAACATCCGACGCAGGGTAGACTCGGAGATGCTGTAACCCTGATTTACTCGCATCTCGTCTAACAGCTCGCGCAATGTGCACCCAGCCTTTAGCACGGTTTCCCGCCTTCTCGCATGGCTCTTCATGGAATACCGTGAGAGGACGAGCCTTATGCCATCCACCAGGGCGGGGTATTTCGCAGTTAAAGGCTTGCGACCCTTCTTCACTGCATTCCGGGTTTTGGGTTGCTGCACGGCTTGAGGCTCCCCCGGCAGCACCAGGTGGCTTGCATCGTTTAAGATGACATAGTCTGGAGTGCATGCAGCGACGATCGGCCCCAAGGCAGTGAGCTCGACAGCCAGCTTTACGAGAACCTGACGTTCCGTTCCTGGGAGGAACTCGTTTAGGACCAAGCTGCCATTCCGATGAACGAGGAGCATGATCTCGCGAACCTGGTCGAGCCTTAGCCCTGAAACCAGGATGCACGCTTTGCGAGCCTTCGTTACGTTTCGCAGACCAGTTACCCCCCAACGCGGAAGAAGCCCACGGTTTTTACAATGAGCCCAGATGGTGGTCTCCCCCTCATCGACGTTCATGCTCAGCTCTCTAGAAGCGCGCCCTATGACCTTGCTCCTGTTGTCGCTATGCCGCCTGCCCCTTTTCTCCGTGCACTTCTTAAGAAAGTCGGTTGTTGACGTAACGGATGCTTTCAGAAAGCTGATCCCCGCTCCCACGTTTTCAACCCACTCCCTGAGCTGATCCTCATCCTCAGCAAGACGTGTGTCGCGGCGGTTTGTGGTCTCCTCATGAGGAGCCGTCGAAGGCTCCGGACAGCTACAAGAAAATTGGTCGACCTTTTTCTGCAGGTCTCTCATGCGCAACTCTCCTTGGCTGCTTAACTTCTTCGAGCCGCCGTACCCGTGCTTGTATTGGGTAAAGGCAGCATCAGTGGACCCCAATGCCTTCTGTATCTCATTAATGCCGGTGATTGCTGTTTCCTTGTCTTCCGCAGCGCACTGTCTCAGGCACAAGCATACAGCTGCTAGCGAGCTCCAGCGCGATTCTGAGTCTTCGGAAGAGGTTCCACTATCCTCCTCTGACCACTCCAACAGTTCCTCGGCAAAAACCTCGTCGACGGCCTCGCGCAGAACATCACCGCCGCTGTCACTCGAGTTGCTGCCCGTCTCTGGTTCTTCGAGAGCAGGTGCGTCTGCGTGTGCTGCCGATGGTCGGCTAAAGCCAAACTGCAGAAGGGAGGACTGCTGTCGCCGCTTCGCTTCAGCTTGGGCAAGGATTCTGGCCTCGTCGCTTGAAGGCAGAAGCTTTGCAAGACGCCTGGCGTCGTTGAGCCCCTTGCCAAGAGTAATGTAAGCCGCCGTGAGGGCGTCGCGCCTGCGAGCCCTTTCTGTCTTAGCTGCATTTCTCTGCAGCTGCTGCTCCTGCGCTTCTTCGTGCGCCTCTTCCTCGAGCTGGCGAAGTTCGCTTTCCATAGCATCTACCTCCAGGACCTTCCATCTCCGAAACCGAGCCAGTTTCTCTCGTACCGAGAGCCCCAGAACCATACCAAAACTCTGGATTCTGTTCCACAGCTCGTTTACGGAGGATCTGTCAGCTTGAAGGGTAGTCCCTGAGGATGCCGGGAGCTCGTTGTCGCCGGGACTGGAGTTGTCTGCTTGATGGATAGTCCCTGACGATGCAGCAGGGGGCTCGTTGTCTTCAAGGCTGGAGTTGCCTGCTTGATGGGTAGTCTCTGAGGATGCAACAAGGGGTTCGTTGTCATGAATCCTGGTGCCTGCTTGGTGGATTGCAGGAGGCTCGTCATCGTCAAGACTGGGGATGCTTGATGGACCGGTAGTCCCAGGGGGCTCGTTGCCTTCGAGGCTTACCATCTCGATCACACCGTCATCCCAGAACTGGGCGCCGGCCACAGCCGTAGATACGGACACCCTCTTCTCCAATACTTGGCTTGCAGCTGTCCAAAAGACGGCGACATAATGCCCGACGTCTCCCGGGCCACGCAGGTAGAGCACATTGCTGGGAGAAAGAGGCTGCTTTTCCCCGGAGAGCTGCTTCTTCAGCACTGATGCCGAAGGAATGTACCCCACACCGTTGTCACGGCACCACTTCTCCAAGGCAAACGACGACACCGGATCACACCACGAATTGGCGCCAACTTCTTTGGCCACCTGCTTCACCTCGCATTCGGTGGGGGTTTCTACAGACCCCTTTCTCGCCCGTGCTGCGGCAATGAATCCGCACTCTGATTCAACCTGCTGGCTCTCTCCGCTGAGCACAACCTTAAGTTCAGGGAACATATCCTCCATGAGCTCCAGGAGCCTTGCCGTGCAGTTGTTGTGCCACTGCAAGAGGCTATCGCATACGACCAACGCGGAAACTGGTGGGTTTGCGGGTGATGTTTGGGCGGCTGAGGGGTTTGCGGCTGGGCCTTCCGGGTGCTTGGGTACGTCAGGACGAGTTGCCGCTGATTGCTCATTTCTGGCCGCTGCTTCGGTGATCGACGGGTTTGCGAATTGTCCACGTCGAACTGAGGATCTGGGGGGTGGCGGGCTTGAGGGTACTGTTTGGGCGGCTGGTTCCGGATGCATGACGTCTGGGTTTGCATGACGGAAATCTGGAGTTGCAGCTGGTGGTGCAAAAATGGGCGCTGATTCCGTGGTCGACAGGTTTGCGATCTGTCGGCGTTTTGCGGAGGTTGTGGCCGGTGGGCTTGTGGGTGATTTCTGGGCGCTTGCGGCTGGACCTTCCGGACAGCAATCTGGGGTTGCAGCTAATTGCTCAGAAATGGGCGCTGCTTCGGTGAGGTTTGCGATCTGTCGGCGGCGTTTTGGGGTGGTTGTGACCGGTGGGCTTGTGGATGATGTTTGGGCCGCTGAGGCGTTTGGGGCTGGCTGCACGAGTGCGTCTGGGTTTGCAGGACGGGTTGCAGCTGATTGCTCCTGTATGGGCGCTGCTCCGGTGGTCGACGGGTTTGCAGGACAGAAACCTGGAGGTGCGGCTGATTGCTCGTGTGTGGGCGCTGCTTCGGTTGTTGACGGGGTTGTGCTGGCAATTGTCGCGACTAGGAGCAGCTGCGCTCGAAGGAGTGCTACCTCCTGCCGCAGAGCACTAGCGCTATCTTGTCCATTCTCGCAATTTCCGATTCGTGGGCAAGCGGTCGCCGCATCCATGCGCAGTTCTCTTTCAGCCACATTCGCCTCCCGTTTGGCCACCGCTGCTTCCCTTGCAACGACAGCTCGAATCCGTTCTTGCAGCTGCTGCTCCTGCACATGCGCTATAACGCCGACTCCGGCACCGGGCTGATCTCTTTCAAGTGATGCGTGGGAAATGTCGGGAATCCCTCGAGAAAGTCCGGACGAGCCTTCAACAACCTCGCAGGCTGCTGGACACTCGCCGCTCATGCATCGACTTCCATTCCCAGGCGGGTTCAGACAGTATAACGGTACATTCTTCTTACCGCCCTTGTCGTGGCGCACTAGGTACGGACTAAGCTCTCCAGCGGCAGACCACTTTCCAACCATCACCTTCTGCAAGTGCGTTCCCGTGACCTTGGCGTATTCTCCTTTCAGCCTCTCAAAAAAAACACCGAGCTCAACGTGACATGCTGGCTCGTAGTCGCCTTCTTCCAGTACGCTCCTCAACGTGTCCTTGCCTGACTCCTCTTCAACCTTCCTTTTCGGCATGCTTCAAACGTTTCCTTACTTCCTCCGCCTCCCAAAAATATCTTCTCCAAGCCTTTCGCAAATAAGGGTTTCAGTGGCTCACAGACAACTACCATCACACACACTTTCCTACTTGGCTTGACAGTACAGACAGAGACCCTGGTACAGTCCTCTCGTGCGATATCACAAACATAAACAACAACATGCAATAAGCACCTCAAAACAAGGGAACGAGTTTCCGTGTCGGAGGCGGGTGACTGCAGTCCTCACCCAGGTAGTGACCGGCAGGCCTCAGCAGTTCCCGTGCTATCGGCGTCGTAAGGAGTCTTCCTTCCGCAATGACAAGCAAGAGGAGAATGGAGAACATTACACTTCGTCTTAGAAACTTGAACATCAAAAAGACAAGGTAGAGTAAAACGTCCGCTAGCTCGGATACTCCGTCCGCTACCGTCCGCTAGCTCGGATACTCCGTCCGGCACCGTCCGCTAGCTCGGATACTCCGTCCGCCACCGTCCGCTAGCTCGGATACTCCGTCCGCTACCGTCCGCTAGCTCGGATACTCCGTCCGCCACCGTCCGCTAGCTCGGATACTCCGTCCGCTACCGTCCGCTAGCTCGGATACTCCGTCCACTACCGTCTCACAGTTTCACTGAGGGAGTTGATGCACCACGAAAAGTCGATTAGAGAACTTAACACAGCCTTCAGGGTGTGGTTGGTTCAAAGAGAAATTCAAGTTTGTCGGCACGCGGACTGGGTATGACCGCGGACTCGGCGTGTCTTTTTGTGGCGGCGACCGGTATTCGGCCCCAGGGACAGCTGGCCTACACCAAGGCCCTCTCGGCCTCGTTTGGGGCGATGGGGTTCGAGAATCACCCCCTGAGAGTTTTGGCCAAGGCCCTGCGCGGTGGCGGTGCAGCTATCCCGGACAGCCAAGCGACGCCGCTCGAGAAGGAGAAGCTCGTGTTCTACGCCAGGCTGCAGCAGCCGTCCGTCCATCTTGCCCTCCTCGTCGCGTGGAAGACGGCATCCCGTTGGGCGGAGGTGGCGGATCTTTCGTCCGCCCAGTTCCTCTTGGTGACGCAGAAGGAGGTGATCGTGGACTGGTTCCAGACGCCGAAGGGGCGGACGCACGATCCGTTCAAGGCGTCGCGGTTCGCGGTGATCCAGGGGCCGTTGACGACGGAGATCGCCATGTTGTTCAAGAAATGCGCGCCCTTCGCACCCCTGACAAGGCTATCGACGTCGGCGTTGGACTCTCTGTGGGGTCAGTCGGTGCAAATGCAGGGGTACACCGCGCACTCGATCAAGCGCGGCGCAGTGAAGCACCTCTTGCCGTTGGTGACCAGCGGCAAGCTGTCGCCGCACCTCATCGATCGGCTGACGAAGCACGAGGAGGAGGGCGGTCCCGGGACGCTTTCGAGGACCACACTCCGGTACGCCGGGGGCGACGTGGACCTTGCCAGGGCACTCGAGACCGGCAAGGTGACGAGGCACTTGTGACGGGATACCTCCGCAGTGGTCATTTCCACTCCGTCACCCGGCGAGGCGGTTCGACGCGTCTGCCGCGTAGCAAGGAGGAGCGTGCCTCGCCGCTGCACGTCGCGCCGATCAAGCCGATGTCGGTCGACAAGTTGCGTGCGCGGATGAACGAAGCGGCTCTCCGTCGCTTTGACGACACGTGGCGAGCAACGTTCTTCCCTCGTGTTGAAACCGAGACGGCAATCGGTTCACCCTCAACCCTTCGTCCTGAACATGCGTCTTTGCTTGCCGACAACGGGATTGCCCGCCGTTCGACCGGTCCTGGCCCGTTCGCTTCGGTCCCTTTTACCGTCTTGGAAGAGAAGGACGGGGCGCTGCGACAGCGCTTCATATTGTGGACAGTGGACGGGAACCGGGCCGCTCACGAGCGGGGGTACGAGGCGCATGTGCCTCTCGGGCACGTTTCGGCGTACTTGGGAGCAAGCCGTGAGGAGTGCGGTTCGACCCGGGATTTCAAGACCGGGTTTTACGCGATCGAGATTCCACCGGAGTCGCGTCACCTCTTCCGCTTCGCTGATTCCGATGGCGGTTGGTGGGAACTTCTGCGGCTTCCCATGGGACATTCGTGTGCACCTGAGATAATGCACACACTGGCAGCGGTGGCCGGCGGACACGAGGACTTCGTGCGTCCGGAGTTTGCGGAACGGGATGTCATCGTCGACATTTGGATCGACAACATCCGGTATGCGGGCAAGAAGCCGGCTGTGCGGCTCGCGACTCGGAGGCTGGACCAGACCGCGGAGGAGTGCGGCCTGACGTGGAAGCCGTCCGATTCGCAGACTGCCGCCACACGGTATGAGTTCATCGGGGTCGATTGGGACCACGTTGCTCATCGTGTGGCTGTCTCACGGAAGTTGCGAAGAAAGCTGATGGAGGCGCGCTACACGCTGAAGTCGTCGCCCACCGTGCTGGCGTGCGAGCTCGAGACTCTCGGCGGCCGTTTATTGCATGCCTCTGCGGTCGCCGGCATTTTTCCGGGCTCGTTTTGGTTTGCGTTGAAGTTCTTTCGACGCATAACCAACTCGTTGAACCGAGGGGCTCGGCTGCCCTCTGATAGAGTTGAAGTTTCTCCGTGTGTTCGTTTGTCGCTCCAAGAGTGGATTGACTCGGTGCTGAAGCCGAGGGCCGTTCCCACTCTCGAACAGTCCCCACGTATCACGGCCTTCGTGGACGCGAGTAAGAAAGGCTGGGGGGGTGTCCTTGTTGACTCGCGCACAATGGAAGTGACCGTGTTGGGTGGGTCTTGGAACTCTGCGGAGAGCTCGTTGCACATAAACGAGTTAGAGGCTATTGCCTTCAAGTTAGTTGTCTTGGCTCTGCCGCCCTCGATTAGAGGTGGGAGAGTGGACATTGTGGTTGATAATACCACTGTGAAAGGAGTGGCCCGTAAGGGGTCCTGTTTGAAAAGTGCCGTCTTGAACGAGGCGGTAGTTAAAGGACTGGAACGCGTGCGTTCCTTGAATTGCGCTGTTTCTGTACGATGGGTCAGGAGTGAGGGCAACCCTGCGGACTTGCCGTCACGCGTACCGCTGACCATGATTGGCGCTGATGCGCTCGATTCAATTGTACTTGCGGTGAGGCAGTTTCTCACTGGCGTTGTGGTGGATGGAAGGTGACCTCGCCCAAGCTCGTTTCCCCGGGTTAAGGCAGTCACTCAACATTCCCTTGCGCTAGTGCTATCAGTTACAAAGACGTGTTCTTACTTCTCCCTTTCTCCTAGGCAGTTCTCGTCAGACAATACGAAGAGCAGAAACTCTTCTAGGCAGTTCTCGTCAGACAATACGAAGAGCAGAAACTCTCACAGTTTCACTGAGGGAGTTGATGCACCACGAAAAGTCGATTAGAGAACTTAACACAGCCTTCAGGGTGTGGTTGGTTCAAAGAGAAATTCAAGTTTTCCCACCCTCCCTAACCCCCCGGTGACCTCGCCCAAGCTCGTTTCCCCGGGTTAAGGCAGTCACTCAACATTCCCTTGCGCTAGTGCTATCAGTTGCAAAGACGTGTTCTTACTTCTCCCTTTCTCCTAGGCAGTTCTCGTCAGACAATACGAAGAGCAGAAACTCTTCTAGGCAGTTCTCGTCAGACAATACGAAGAGCAGAAACTCCCCGGGTTTAGGCAGTCACTCAACATTCCCTTGCGCTAGTGCTATCGGTTACAAAGACGTGTTCTTACTTCTCCCTTTCTGTTAGGCAGTTCTCGTCAGACAATACGAAGAGCAGAAGCTCTTCTAGGCAGTTCTCGTCAGACAATACGAAGAGCAGAAACTCCGCTAGCTCGGATACTCCGTCCGCCACCGTCCGCTGGCTCGGATACTCCGTTCGCTACCGTCCGCTAGCTCGGATACTCCGTCCGCTACCGTCCGCTAGCGCGGATACTCCGTCCGCCACCGTCCGCTAGGTCGGATACTCCGTCCGCTACCGTCCGCTAGGTCGGATACTCCGTCCGCCACCGTCCGCTAGCTCGGATACTCCGTCCGCTACCGTCCGCTAGCTCGGATACTCCGTCCGCCACCGTCCGCTAGCTCGGATACTCCGTCCGCTACCGTCCGCTAGCTCGGATACTCCGTCCGCCACCGTCCGCTAGCTCGGAACTTGCACCAAGATTCTCTTGGTGCAAGTTGTCCGAAAATCTCTAAGTCGGTTTCCCAGGGGACTTGCCTGGAAAACAGTTTTTGGACTCAGGAATTCTTTGATAAATGGTTATGTACAAATAGCCAAAATTTCGAGGATTTGGAATTTTTTGGAAAGTGCGTCGATCAAGTCGTGGCAGCTCGGCAGGTGCCGCCGCGAGTCATCAGGAGCCGGTATCGACGAGTCGGACACGCTGTGTTGATGGTGCTGCTGTCAACCAGCGTATAGAGACGTTTGGGTGGGTAGGTCCCTCCCCCCCCCAAGGAAGAGTATTTTATTATATTGTATTTTATTGTATTTTATTTTACTGTATTTTATTGTATTTTATGTATTTTTCAGGCCCGAAAATTTGAAAAATAAAATACACGTGGTATGGTTCAATTTTGATGGGCTGTTCGGCACTGTCTCCCCACAGTTTAAGCAACTTCAACGGGGGAAACTCTTTTTTAGAGCGCAAGTTCACACATTTTTAGGGGTAAAACCAAAACAAACCGGTATTAGCCAGTCTTTACATTCCAGCAGAACATCCAGCAGAGCACATAGGAATCATGTTACATTCACGCAAGTACTTTTTGCACTTATGAGCACTGTCCTGTAGGTAAAGCAAAGCGCAAAAAGTCATAACAAGATGCCAAGGAAAACTTGCTGGGCCCAGGTACATCAGAAATGCTGAATGCGTGCAGAGGGAGCCGGCTGAAGCTCAAATTAGCACGGAGTGGTTAGAGAAACGACACAGAGAAACGACGCCTAACTTTCCTGAGCATTTTCAATGATTTGGTACGAGTAGAATGCTGTGGCACCCTAAAACCAGCAGCAAAGGAAATCTACAAAACGGTAACAAAATGTAGCGAGACTTTTGGCCGCCAGGCTGCAAACCTGAAGAACTGCTAATGTTACATGGTGCTTGTATTTTATTGTATTTTATTGTATTTTATTGTATTTTATTTTATTTTATTTATTCAGGCTGAGTCAGTGTATTTTATCTTCCTTGCCCCCCCCCCCCCCCCCCCCAGGCATCTTGTTAAGAACCATCCATCCATCCATCAGCCGGCTGACCCCCCCCCCCTCAGGCTATTTTCACTGTGGAGGGGGGAGACGCTACCTGTCACACTCTAAGGTGGTCACCACGGTGGGCGGTCAGAAAAAAAAAATTTTTTTTTTGCCCCAAATACCCCAAATACCACACTTTGGAAAATTTTTGTGGGCCCACTTTTGGCAGGGAATTTTGACCATTTCACCTTAGAGAATTTGACCACCCAGCCTCCAAGGCAACTGCACTGTAGAGGGGGGGGGGGGGGGGGGGGTCTGGTTTATCCGGCCATCCGGCCAAAGTGGCTGATCCTTAACAAGAGCGCTGCCCCCCCCCCCCCCCCATTTTCGTGGGAAAAAAGTCCGCTATAGTAAAAATCCTCTCCCCCAAAGGAAACTTGAACACCTGAAATTGGGCCCTAAAGCTGGTCCAGTGCTCACCTACAGGCAATTACCTATAATTAACGCTGAACCGCAAAAGTCGCGGTTCGTTGAGTACAGGTAATACCATATACCTAATGCTGTAAGCTTTACAAGTTGTCTTGCACCTGCGTGTGTCGTGCTCAACAGCTTTGTGATGTGGTTCTTGAGGTGGTGCCTAAAGTACCAGATCACTAGTCCCTTTCAGGTGGCTGGGTTTTAATCCTTGTGATTGCAATTGTGATTGTGATTCTTGGCCCTCACTGCCCCACTGAAGTGACCCGAACACTAATAAATATTTGCCCAGCCTGAGTTTGCCTGAGTCCAGACTGAGTCGCCAGACTCAGGCTGGACTCTGGCGAGACTCTGCCAGACTCAGCCAGGATGCAAAGCATGTTAGAGGCAGGGTTTAACATACTCTGAGTGATTTTGACACCTGTGTAGCTCCCTTGCCCAAACCTTTTTGACGAAGCCGTGTGTTGGCTCAACAAGCAGAACGATACGCACGACGTGAGAGTCGAGCACAAGAAAAGCAAAACAACTACGAAATGACACGCAAAGTCTCTTCATGCACACACGAACGTCACAGTGTGGCATGACAGACTTGTGACAAATTGTCGATTTTTTGGTCCGCGCCTACAAAAGACCATCACGTCGAACGGCGAAGGAAAACCGCAATTTGTGTTCTGTCAGTTGGACACGAAACCTTCTGCTTCACCTTTTTCTTTTGAACGGACCCCTTACCGCCACCATGCTACGGTTGCAGTCTGATGCTTGAATGGGAAAACTTGACTTTTTCTTTGAACCAACTACACCCTGAAGGCTGTGTAAAGTTCTCGTATCGAGTGTTCCTGCTACCGGGGAGGCAGCAGAAGACGAGTAACAACCGACGCGAGCGAGCGAAGATGCGGCGAACGAACTCTGCGTCGAACCCGACAACAAAACGGCGTAGAGGAGCGCCCATCGAAGCGCGGCCATCGCCCAAGCGCCGTGAAGAAGCAGAAATCGACGCGCAACCGATGAACCTGGACGAGCAGTCGAAGGAGTCGCGAGGCACCAAACGCGCGCCTGAGCGCGACGACCTGTTAACAACCTGTTAACAACCCAAACCTAGAATAAAAGTGCATGCACAACGAAAGTTAGAAAAAAAACCCTGTATGAAAATTGGAAAAAAAGTCGCGGTTTCAAAAACCCGGGGTCCCGAGTTACATACACCCCTGCACTTTCCTGTTGAAAAGTTGCTAAGGGTAGAAGGATTTTTTCCAAAAGTTTTTTTTTCCCGGAGGTTTGGAAAAATTTGCGCGCGCCGAACATGGGCACAAAAAAAAAAGGGCAAACTACCTTAAATGTCCGGCTATAGTTTCAAATCCCCCTTGTATGTCCGACAATTTTTCATTTTGACACCGTAGTTTCGAAATGCCCCTTATATGCCCAACACATCTTTGACCTTACCCCTATATGTCCAACATATTTTCAAAATGCCCCTTATATGTCCGACATATTTTCAAAATGTCCCTTATATGTCCGACATAGTTTCAATGATGTTTTCTCGCATGCCCTTATATGTCCGACATAGTTTCAGAATGCCCCTTATATGTCCGACATATTTTGGAAGCCGAAAGTATGTCTGACATATTTTCGGACAAGTCCTCAGATACTTTCAAACTTCCCCTTATATGTCCGACATACTTTCATATTGCCCCTTATATGTCCGACATATTTTCAGAATGTCCCTTGTATGTCCGACATATTTTCAGAATGCCCCCTACATGTCCGACATATTTTCAAAATGCCCCTTATGTGTCCGGCACATTTTCAGAATGTCCCTTATATGTCCGACATATTTTGGAAGCCGAAAGTATGTCCGACATATTTTCGGACAAGTCCTCAGATACTTTCAAACTTCCCCTTATATGTCCGACATACTTTCATATTGCCCCTTATATGTCCGACATATTTTCAGAATGTCCCTTATATGTCCGACATATTTTCAGAATGTCCCTTATATGTCCGACATATTTTCAGAATGCCCCCTACATGTCCGACATATTTTCAAAATGCCCCTTATGTGTCCGGCACATTTTCAGAATGTCCCTTATATGTCCGACATATTTTCAAAACGCCCCGTATATGTCCAGCATATTTTCAGAATGTCCCTTATATGTCCAACATATTTTCAAGTAGCCCTTACATGTTGGGATACTATTTGACTTTCATCCACCTTACCGTGCACATCTGCAAACAACATGATGATTCTGCCTCCACCAAAAAATTGAAATCCGGCTCTGGGTAGCCTGTGGCGAGTACCGTTCACAGAAGGAACCGTGCGCCATCGTTGCGTATGCGTAACAAACCCACGGTGGGATTCGGGAGCTCATGTTGGAGTCATGTGCTTTTCGAGTACCGTCCCGCTCTTAATTTATAGGCTCTTTATTCGCGCGCCCTTAATTAGCGGGGGTTTTAATTTATGAATAACTATTTTTTCTAGCGTTATTTTCATCGGCCCGAAGATTTTGGGCTGAAATTAATTAATTTCGTCCCGACATTTTGAAACTGAGGTACAGCAGACGGTACAGTACACGGTACGGTACAGACGGTACGGTACAGACAGAACGGTACGTTGTCAGGCCGAAAACGTAAAAGAAAAATGGCGAAAGACTCGCTAGCTGCAGGGCAAAACCGTTGGTGAAGAGTACGGCCGAGATAACGTTAGCGGGAAAAGGGGGGAAAGGCTTGCCAGTTCACTCGTCCTTAACCCTCTGCGCTTCAGGCTCGCCTTCAGCACACGCTTCGAGGGTTCGTTTCTTCGCGAAGAAAGAGTTCAGTGTTGGTTGATTCTTCGGAGGGGGTTTCGCCTTCGACGGAGGGCGCCCTGGTCCGCGTTTGCCCGGAGGCTTTGCAGCAGGCTGCGTTGAACGTGTCGCGGGCACTGCCGCTGGGGCCATCTCTTGGCTTGAGATTGGCAAGGTGATGTCAGAATTGCCTTCCTCCTCAACAGTCTCGACAAGATCCTTGTCCCAGTTTTTCTCCTCGTCGTAGAGGGCTTTGTACTTGTCAAACACGACAGTGATGGGGGCTCCTTTTGAGTCCACGGGTTGCTGAAGACCGAGTGCTCGGTGCACACCAGAGGCGGCCCATGAGTACACGATGGATTCACGGTTCAGGCGGTCCATATCTTGAGCAAGGCACTGGTACTTGACGTGGCGCTTGTAGGGTAATTTTCCCCATGGTGCTACCCCACCGTTTTCTCCAGGTCAGCTTCCGAATTTCATCCGCTGAAAGGACCGTTCGTTCGGTAGCCGGCTTACTCCCAAGTTCGACAACGCTGTCGTCAAGCGCCCTTTCGTCAACAGCCCTGAAGAGCTCAGGGACGGAAGCCATGATTTTAATTTGTGGGGTCCTGTTTAGTGAATTTCTAATTTATGAATAATTATTTATTTTTGGCCGTATTCATAAATTAGAAATTCATAAATTAAGAGCGGGACGGTAACCAAATGACATGATATAACCCCGCAAATACACACAACAGATCAAAGAAAGGTGGGGAAAGGTGGAAAATGCAGGTCAAACGGAAGTAGAATGTGCACACGCTTACGTTTTCCTTGACTTACTATGCCGTGTTTTGAAAGCTGTTGAGGGGCCCCTCCATAGGTTCTCGCATGATTCGTTCGCCTCTGTAACACTATCCGTTGTAGTAAGCTTCGCAATTGTGCTCTTGCAATATCTAGCCGAATGGTGGGTGGCGATTTCCGCGCTCGTGCGCAAGACACAATTTTACTGCAACTGCAGTGCAAGCTGAACCCGGTTCGTGGCTTTTGTCGCGGTAAAGTGTTACAAAGTCTTCAGCTTTCAGATCCGGATACTGCTCAAAGCAACCGGATAGTTAGAGGTCAAGTCTGGATACCCGTGTGCAGCTTTCGAAAAGGTTTGCGTATCTGGCGTTGGTTAGTCTTTGTAGGGGAAGCTTTTGACCCCCATTTCTCGAAAAGACAGTTTACAACACAACCCCGATAATACTCGTCTTTTCCTGTGTCCGTCTAGCACAGCTGCCAGGGGGTTCCGAATACATGTCTTTTATGTCGAGTGCACAACGCAGTTTGATGTGTCCGGGTCGTCTACATGTACTTGCTGACCGGACTTCCGCCTGAGTTCAGCTCCAAAAGGTTGTTTCGAACCGGCAACCTGTGATCCTTCGATGAGTGCGGACTGGCCGCCCGCTCTGTAGCGCGGCCTTGCGTTCGGTTCAAGTTACTGACTTCAAGGAATCATCCACCCTTGCACGATGCAATGTCAGGAGGCACCCAAATGTTGGACCCAAATGTTGGACCCAAATGTTGGACCCAAATGTTGGACCCAAATGTTGGACCCAAGTTTGGACCGAAATGACCGGCATTACGCCTTGGACATATAAGGGTAACTTGAAAATATGTCGGACATATAAGGGGATTTTGAAAATATGTCGGACATATAAGAGGCATTTGAAAGTATGTCGGACATCGAAAAATATGTCGGACATATAAGGGGCATTTTGAAACTATGTCGGACATATAAGGGGCATTTTGAAAATATGTCGGACATATAAGGGGCATTTTGAAAATATGTCGGACACTCCACACCGAGCCTCGTGCAGCTTGGCCGGACTGTCTCCGTCTTGGCCGCGTGACAAGGCGACTTCTGTAGAAAAAATTGTATTCCAATACAATTCTATTCAACAACTGTCAAGTTTTGCCGGGGCAGGGATTGGCGTGCGTGCTTTGGAATACAATTGTGCACAATTGTATTTAGCCCCCCCCTGTAGCACGTGGAACCCGCATCAATGCGCTCCGCTAACGGAAGTGCACCAAAACCAACAGTGTTCCAACACAATTCTATTCAGCTGGACGGACTCTGAAACCGGCCAAAAAAAAAAAAAAAGACAAATGTATTCCAAGACAATTGTATTTAGCCCCCCCCTGTAGATGGAGGCCCGGAGGCCCCTTCGATCCGTACCCCGATCCACTCTGGCTCTTCTCTCAGTAGTAAAACCCCCACTACTTCCTTTGCGATGTCGTGATAAACCGCGCAACTGAAGGTTTAGCAGGCTTTACCCGCGTGACACCCCAGACAGTCCAGGCCTATCATGCCGAAGTGGCCACGCCCTACGTTAACGGGCTAATCTCTGACCTTCGTTCGGGTTTGAAGAGCAACCTGGGTGTCATGGAGGGATTCAGCCTTTTTGACCTGAGTGGGCCTGTGGCTGGAAACCAACCTGAGGCGGTCAGACTTGTTGATATTCTTGTCGCCCATTACGGCGAGGAAAAGGTCCGACCAACCCAGGAAGGCAGATCCGCACGTTCTCCTCCCTTTCTCAATGCCCGCTTCATTGCAGATTTCAGGAATGAGGTTTTTCCCCGAGCCGACGACGAGCACAGATCTGTTCTCGAGGAGCTCAAAACTGTTGCAAACACACTGACTCGCTACAGCTATACCGCAGCCCTAAAGCTGTTTCTCATGGATGTCACACTGACCTCTCTGTACCCGTGCACAAGCCTCCTCATGAACGCGGCCCTTTCGACACCTCTCGGAACGGCATCGGTTGAAAGACTGTTCAGTTTGATGAAGCTGATCAAAACGAGGCAAAGGTGGCATACAGCATGCAGTTGCAGCAAAAAAAAAAACACGCCCAGACCGGAACTCAGGATTTTTTCGAAGCCCCGTATAACCCCCTGATCCTCACCTTTTGGAAAAAAAAAAAAAAAAAACGGAAAAAAAAAAAGGAGCCCAGCACGAGCCGCTGTTGTTGACAAAAAAAAATCTGGGGAGGAAACTGGTGTCACATCCTCTAGTCCACCTTGGAAAACGGAAAAATCCGAAAGAAATATGCGTTTTTTTCGGGAACCCTGGGGGCCAGTCCCGTGGTGTATGGGTCAAACTGGGGCCAACTGCTGGTGGGGCCTAGCTAAAGTCTCAGCATCTGGAGGGCAGTCATAAATACGTCACCAAGAAACATACCCAAAAAAAAAAATTGCCGCTGCGCGGGGCCACCCCCTCTCAAAAGTGTATCCAAAATAATTTTGCCGCTGCGCGGGGCCTGAGTCAACAATAATAAGCCAAACCCGTTCTTATACAAGACGGGGAGGACGCGATCTGAAACACAGGGGTCCTCGGTGAAGCACCCTGGTGCAGTCGGTCGGGAGTCCAACCCACTGCACCACGGTGCAACAGCGAACAGAGGCTTTTCTTCCGCGCAACCTGCGCTTTTTCTGAGGAGCTTCCAGCCGAACCCCTGTTTTTACATTTCTTCGAGACAAAAAGTGCCCAATATAGCTTCCCCACCAGAAAATGGCTATCCCTCACATTATTTTCAGGTTGTACACGACTTTGAGGGTCACGCTAATACCCTGGTCGGGGGACGCGGATCAAAAAATAAAAATAGTCTGCCCTAAGGGTAGAAAGTTTTTTTGGGTAAATTCCCTTACATGACGAGCCGATTCGTCCAAGGGCGCCCACCAAAGCGCCACCTACAAACGCTCCGCCGACGAATGCGCCACCTTCCAAAATCACACTACTGCTCCACTGATTTTGCGCAATCTTCTACGGCCGGCAGGCCGCAGCAGTAGATCTCGAGATAGTCGGCGACGCCACAGCACTGGGCGTCGCCCTTCGCCACCGCCGACCACTTACGACAAACCACGTCCCTGCCGGGTCATCACGCTACTTAGTACGCTTGCGCAGTGACTCGTAATAGCCTACAAGATTTCACAACGGGTCACTGACAACTTGACAAACGTGACCACCGGTCTCCAGTCTACCGGAGTCCAGACCTGTTGTGGAGGGTCCACGATTAGAAACCGTGTGCACAATTGTATTCCAAGGCAGGTCGGGTGATTTTCGTGCAGAAAGTCGTGCAGGGAGTTGGCCTTCTCAACTTCTGAGTACGACTCCTTTGTCCACCGCTCGTACTCCGTGTTTGTCCCCTCTTTCGGGACGTTGGTCTGCCGTCCTGTTTGCCGAGATGCGAGCCCGAACATGCTTGCGATGTCCCGGGGAATCCCCTCCTTCTTTGGATCCACACGCTGTAGCTTCTTTGGTGGCATACTGGCCCTCCCGTTACCGCTCCCACCCGGTAAGCCCCAACCCGAACGCTATGTGGTTTTTTTTTTTTTTTTCCCCAGACCGGAAGAATTTGAGTTCCGGTCTCTCAGACCGCTAAACTAAGCCCGTATAATCCCCTGGTGAGGATTTGCCTCAAAATTGAAACTGACGCTAACCCTATGCCCCCGACCCCTAAAAATTTTCCGCGCGCGTCGGCAGGCGGAGCGGGTTCTCCGGTTTGTCCTCGGTCTGTGTCGGGTGTGCTTTGCCGGCGTCACAACGTTCGTGGTGCTGCAGCAGGCGTTCAGCTGACGTGTCCTTGTTGGCCCCACGAGCGGGGTTTGGTGTTTCCGCAGCCGAAGCGCGGACTTCGTTCCCCCCATGGCACCCTGTTGCCCTTCCCACAGCGAAAAAGAAAAAATATTTTTTTTTTTCAACTACACCCCAGCCCCTAATAAATCAAGTATTATCTTGCTGAATTGTATTTCGTGAAGGCCTATTTCGTGAAGGAATTAATTATTATTTTCTGACGGGTGTTTCTGGGAATTTATTTATTTATTTTTGCTGGCGCCCCGGCCCCGCAGGCCACATTGCAGTTGTGCAGGTGTCATGTGGGCACAAGAACCAGGTGAAAGGGCGGAGCAAGCACGCAGGAATCGCTCAATGCAGCATTTGTCTCGAAGTAGTGCTGTCATCTTGAGCCACGCGCCTTCGCTGCGACTCCCCTTGCGAGCGCGGCGAATCGATTGGCCGTTACCGGCCACCCGAGACGGCGGGTCATAACGGTCAACCTTAGCAGCCGCTCTTCCTCGGGGGGAGTCAGCAGCGGCTTCGGGCCGCGCTTCCCTGCAACGAAGTGTAAATTTGTTGCATTAGTGTGATTGTCAGGCCTTCGACTACCCTGAGCAACGCACTATGCACACTCCGTGTCTACGTCACAGCAGATAGAACGCGTCTGTTAGGTCGCCGCGGAGGCGGCCTACGAGTGGGTGTCATTGTGGCCTCCCGGCCGGAGCCATCGTTGGACGACCCTTCGCTCGTTTCCTCGCGTTTGCGTCGGTTCGCGCGTCGGATGGACGCAGCCGGGGGCTGCGCATTGGGCGGCGTTCGTCGGGCGGGGGTGTTGGCCCGGAGTTGCGGCGTTGGCAGTTGAGTGCGTCGGCGCCGCCGCGCTGGGGGGGTGCGTGGGACGGAAGGGTCCTCCGCAGCACGCCGCCGTAGCGGCGCAGCGCGATCGATCGTTGGTGAGTCTCCCTGGCCGGAGCCGGAGGATTCCTCGCTCGTCTCCCCGCGTTTGCGTCGGAGCCCGCGTCGGGGCGCTGCCGGTGCCGGTTGAGGTCCCGCCGGAGGTGCAGGTGCCTCGTTCTCGTCGTCGGCGTCGTCCGGCCGGTCTCCCGCCCGGTGGTGGCCACTCCGGCAGCACACGGAGGCATTGGCGCAGCCGCCGCAACGCGTCAGGTGGTGCGCTCCGCAGCATTGCGTGAGGACACCGTCACCGGGCTCGTGGTGGTCCCGGCAACACTGCTCCGGCGTGCGCTGTGAGCTCGAGGCGCACAACGGACACTTCTTCTTCGCGCACTTGTCGCAGACCTGAAAACGCCCTCGCGTCATGGCCTGCGACGCGGGCACCAGCACTGGGTGCGCAGAGCGTGTCAGCACCGGCCTCCGCACCTCCCACTGCTGAGCGCGCTCAGCGCGTAGAGCCGAGTCGTACTGCGGGAACACGTCCCTACCCCACACTTGGCTTGTCAGCCCACCGACGGGCAGGGCACGCGTGGCACAGGCCTCCAGGACAGCCGCCGTTTCCGCGCCCGCCGCGAAGACGGGACGTACTTGCAGCCCGCCAATCACCCGCGGCACACCGAGCGTGTGGAGGCTCTTCACCCTCTCCAGTCTCGCCGTCGGCAGCGGCGAGGGCAGCTTCAGAGTCTCGCATAGGCGGCACAGCACTGCGAGCATCGCTCCTAGCCGCTGACCCCGTTCGGCCACCGATACGGGGCCAGCGGGGCGCTGAACCTTCGGCCTCTTGGGGCAGTGCTTGACATCCATCCCTGTGAACAGCTCGAAGTCCAGAGCGAGCTCGATATTGGAGACCCCTTCAAAGGTGGTCCACCGCAGCGCCGCCAACCAGCCCTTCAGAGCGCGCATCATCGGGGCGCCAAAGTTCCATTTCCGCGGCGCATCCGGTAGGTCGTTGTACCGAAATCTGTGGGCGGTCGCCTGTGTGGAGGCGGCGAGCACCCAGGCGTGGGTCACCGGCGCGGACTTCCAGCGCGCAAGGCTCGCCTCAGTCCTGGCTGCAAGGATCGTTCCCATCATGCGATGCAGGGCCGTGGCATCAATATCCAGTCCCACGGTGATGACACCGTGCACCCGGGTGCAGGAGGGCCAGCGCGAGCGGTCAGCCCGTATGAGGGCCGCGAAGCAGTCCATTCTCCGGATGTTGCCGTACGCGGGGCATGCCCACCACAGGTGCTCCGCGGTGTCGGGGACCCGTAGCTCGCAGTCGGGGCAGTCACGGCCACGGGCCCGGGGAGCGCTTTCGCTGCTCGAGGTCACCTCGTCGAAAGCATCAGCTGATGCGGTCCGATCGTCTTCGCCGCCGGAGGAGGGCCCGGAGGACCCCTCAGCAGAGGAGGAGGAAAAGGCGGGGGACGCGGCCGAACCGTCACCGCCGTCGCCGGAGTCGCCCCGGCGGTCTCCGTTGCCGGCGCCGCGCCCCCAGCGCGTTGCGTAGTAGACGCCGCCGGCCAGGATGGTCGTGAGGGCCTTCCGCAGCGCAGCACTCGCCGTTGCAACGAAGTAATCGTTGTGTTCGCGCTTGTACTTGACGTACTTCGACACCACAGCCTCGCTCACGGTTTTGTCGGGGTGCTCAGCATTCCACGAACGCACGATGTCCGCTTGAACAACACCGAGCGGCTCGGCGAGATCGGTGACGACCTTGATTTCAGCCGCTGTGAGAGCTGATGAACGCGTCTTCGCAGGGGCTGTACTTTCCATGATCTCCTGGTCCTGCTGCCTGGCAGTTGCCAGCACAAAGAGGTCGGAGACGGACATTTTGCGGGTTTGGGGGTGGTTTTGGTGTTCAGGCCCTGTAATTCATGCAGATGAGTTTTGTGAATTTCTATTTTGTGAAGGAATTATTTATTTTTGCGCGGTTTCGGGGGTCTTCACGGATTAAAAATTGATTAATTAGGGTCTGGGGTGTATTTTTTTTTCCACAGTTTCCCAAAATTTTCCGCGCTAGGACCAGTGGCTTATATATGGGTCTGGTGCTCGGACCAAGTCCGAGCAACGAAAAAAAAAAAAAAGCACAGAATGCCCCGGCTGAGGGGCCCAGTAGTAGTGCTACAGTACAGCAGTCACACTAGCAGTACACAGCACCGGTTACTGCACCTTTGGATAAGCAACGTACAGCCTCAATTTTGGAACCTGCGACTGGCCCAATAGCTTGAAAAATTTTCCGCGCCTGCGGCGCTGGTATTTCTGGCTGTTTCATGACGTGTTGCCAAGAAAGCGAAGACCGCGGCTGTCCGCCGAGATTACCCCCTCAGGTGACACCACTTTTTTAGCCATACTTCAACGTTCTTGAATGATCCCGGCACACTGCTACAGTACCCCAACACTTGCCTTCTTCGCATGGCTCTTTTGCTTCCCGAAGGACAGTCTCTGTGGTGGACAGTAGTGACAACCACAAAAGAGGTGCACCCTGTCGGGTACATAAACGTGCAGTTGTGCCGCAACTGGGATTTTTAGTAACTCCGAGCAATTTATGGACAGTTACGTGGGAGGAGTTTTTATATATAAGGCCCTGGCTAGGACGCGGATCAAAAAAAAAAAAATAGTCTGCCCTTAGCAACTTTTTAGCAAACTTTTCAAATTTTCCAGAATTTGGCCATTTCGGGCCATTTTTCCAGATTTTTCCAGATTTCGGCCTTTTTGGGCCGATTTTGCCGATTTTTCCAGCTGTTGGTCATTTTTGCCGATTTTTCTCATTTTGGGCCATTTTTGCCGATTTTTCCAGATTTTGTTTTGGCCATTTTAGGCCGTTTTTGCCAATTTTTCCAGATTTTGGCCAGTTTGGCCCACTTTTGCCAATTTTTCCAGGTTTTGGCCTTTTTATTTTTCTTACCGCGGTGCTGTGTGCACCTCGTTCTTTGTCTCTGGTTTCGCTCTTGAACGCATACCAATCCAAAGTTAGAGCTCGTCAGTGGGTCCTTTGGACTGGGGCTTTCGGTCCTGTTCAGGTGCTATCACAACTTTCTAGTTCCATTATACGTCGCATTCTTCCTTCGTCAGATTAAAAAAAGGGGGTTCTGGTTTGGGTTGTGGCTCGTAACCAACCGCCACGGGGCACTGCTTCCACTGAGTGAAAGTGTTTATATCTTCTCAAGGGAGACGATGTAACCGTTCGAAACGAACTTTCCGGCACATGCTTCCCATGAGAGCACTGATACTTGCCGGTCGTCATAACACACCCATTCGTCTGCTTCTTTCATGATGGTGTAATAGTGCCCAGCATGTACTTGTCCAGTGTGGACGATGAAACCCGTCACCATGTACGTGTCTTCGCCAATCCCAATGGTTGATTGGATTGGTGTGCGGGCTTTTACCCTTATCTCCTCGCCTGTCCTCTTCGACCGTTGGGCTCGTTTCAGTGCCACGTCCATCACATTTGGAAAGGCATAGATCTCTTTCGAGGAGCCTACCGTCTTTTTTCGGCAAGAGCTTCAACCGTCTCGGTGTAGGAGTTCTCCCTGTTCTCGAGCTCTACAAGGAGAAATGGTTCTAACACCGGCACTGCTGTTGAGGTCTCCTGACATACTTTACAGGTGGTTCGTCGTGAGTATGTCACCATCGTTGGGTCGTTGTTGTCCCCCCTCACGCAGCTTCTCATCCATGTCAGCAGTTCGTGGGCATCACGGTGTTCGGAGTCGTTCTCGGTTGTGCCGAAAACGAGACTTCGAATTTCTGCCATCGAACCGTGGATGTCACGGCCAGCAGCAAAATCCGTGAAAAGTCGACGGATTTTCAACTGTTCTTCATCCGGACGCTCGATAGTTTCGAGTTGGTTCCGGAAGTTTCGTTTGCGTGCCAGAAATTGGACGCTGGCGGCAAAGAAGCACGTGTTGCGAACGTTGGTGATGCCGTTGCGGTTGCGTTTGGGAGAACCTGTTGGTTCGTTTGAGGGCGAGACCGTCGTTGTGGTGTTTTCGGGCTCGGGCGAATTGGGCGTCTGATGTGGGGAGGTGGGTCGGTTCGGCTACCGGGTGTTGATGTACGGCTTTTCTTCGTTCGTTGGGCGTCCTTCGTCATAGGCTTTCCCAACATAGTGGTAAAACTGTGTCAGCACCCGTGGGTCCAGTTCGACCATGTGAAAGTGTTTACGCTTTCTCGAGAGAGATGATGTAGTCATTCGTTGTGAATCTTCTGGCACATTCCTCCCATGAGAGTACGAATACCTGCTGGTCGTCGTAGCACACCCAGGACCCCCCCCCGACTCCGTTTCCCGTGGTGACCCAAATACCGCGAGATACTGAGAAACTCCGCAAAAAACGCAAATTTCGGGCACATTGGACCGAACCGCAACAAACCTCGAAAACAATCTTCGACCGAAAAAGTGTGATGGGCGGGGTTCGAACCCGACCTACCGGCCTGAAGGCCGACGCCCGCTCACTCTGCCAACCCTATGCATTTTGGCAGAGGAAAAAAGCTTGCTCCGCACTATTATCTAGTCCAAAAACTATACACTTTCGCAAGATTAAAAGCCGGGTTGGCTCGAATAGAGGCTATTCACATTGCATGTTCATAGGGCCTCCAGTCTCGAACTATAAATAGAGGTTACGGTGTATAAGCAGGGCTTACGCAGCTCTTTTGTCTTGGAGCTGAATACCTACTAAAAATCAGTACGTAGAGGCCCCGGGCAAAAAGAAACAGAGCATAGGGGGCTGCTGCATGTCTTTGCCTTCTCTCCGGCCTCAACCCCTTCAGTGTCGCGGTGGTAAGCTACAGCAGGATCTGCCGACGTACTGCGGTATCTTGTCTCTTACGCTCTAATTATTGGTCATATCATGTGTCTACGGAGGAAGTCTTGATAATCTCCCCAGTGTTCTGATTGCAAACACTTGTTTTTTCAGCTCGCGTAGCGAGCCGGAAAAAAACGGTACGATACACCAAATTTCCCGGCTCGCATAAGCCCGACGAAACGGGTTTGTCTGTCATGCTTAGACACCCAAGCCAGCTTGCTCTCTCCTCCACTACCTGTCGCAAGGACACAGTGCAATCAGAAGACCATTTGATGCATTGTTGTATTCGCCCAGTTCTTCGAAAAGACCTGCATGGGCCTGCTCGGGCGGCCTTTGGGTGGCATTAGTGGCCTTACGGCCTTTTATTTTGTAGCGAGCAGCGAGCCGCAGGAAGTATGGTGCAGTAACAGTATGAACTACCGGTGTGTCGAAGGGAAAAAGATAGTACGTGCTGATAACGTACTGATTTCAGCACGTGTACACGTACTGATTCAGCATGTTTACAAAAAGAAACTAAAAAAATTAACGTGCTGAAATCAGTACGTTCAGCATGCTGAACGTAAGGCCTGCTGTATAAGGAAACAACCCCTTTTTAAAGTTACGGTAAAAGTTACTACGTTTTTAGCGGGATACCAACTCGTGTGCAGGGGTAAACGTGGGGTGCCCCCGCGCCTCCACCCCTGTATTGTGTCTCTAGATTGAAGAAAGGGGGTCATACTTTGATCGCGCTGGTCCAACTCGGCGTAAGCTTCTTGCAACTGTTTGGTGCGCTCGTCCAGCAATTGTCGGAGGCGGTCGACTTCTCGTTGTTGAGTGTCCCTATAGTGATTTTGGTGACCGTCTGAAACTTGTTTGTAAGCCTCCTCCAGGTCTTGCTCTCGAGTGCGGGACTGTTGGAGCTGCTTCAAAGTATCGTCCAACTGCCGTTGCAATGAGCTTACTTGGCCTTGTGCAGCCATAATCAACTGGTTACGTTCCTCATCAATATCTTCGTCTTCGTGGTGCACATCGCTGATGTGAGCCACATATGTCTGCGTACTCTTTTCGGCGTTGGCGACTTCTCTCGATGCTTCATGGCTTCGCAGCCCTTCAATCTCTGCACGAGCTTCGAAGAGATCGCTGTGCAATTGGGCCACCTCGCTGGCCTCGGGATCGCGTAGAATTCGATCAAGCTCTTGGTTGGCCCTTTCTAGCTCTTCTTCGAGGCGGGAGATCTGCTCTTGCTTCGCAGTCTCAAGATCGTCATGCAGCTGTGCAGGGTCGTCGGTGTTTGGCTTCCGCAGCAGAGCATTGAGTTGCTGATGGGCATCCTCGAGCTCCGCTTGAAGACGACTGACTCCAGAGTCGTGGTGCATGCGGTCAAGCTCTTCTTTTGCACGTTCAAGCTCTTGCCGGAGGTGGTACACCTCGTTAGCGTCTGGATCGCAGAGCAGGTCTTCAAGCTCCCTGTTTGCTTTCTCAAGATCTCGCTCCAGTCTGACAACGTCGCCGGCTTTTGGTTCGCTTCGAAGACGGGTGAGTTCGTCCGCAGTCTTTTTGAGCTCTTTGCGAAGGTACAACCTGTCACTGGCCTCGGGGTCGTGAAGTAAATGATTCAGGTCTTCTGTGACTCTATGCAGGTCGACGGTTGTGTTTTTAAGTTCTTTGCGAAGGTAGGACACTTCCGAAGAGTCGGATTCGCGGCGGGGGTGCTCCAGAGCCTGCTGCGCGTTCACCAGCTCTGTTTCAAGGCGCGCCGCCTCATCGGACTGGGACCTGTTCGTCTCCTCGTGAAGCCCTCTTTGAGATACCTTCCCCGAGTCACACTGGTTTGCGTTCTCTGCATTTAGCTCACAACGCAAATGAGCAGCTTCTGCAGCGAGGTCGTCGCGTTCATTGGAGACACGAGCCACTGCTTCGCTCAAGCGAACCGTCTCGGCATCATTCTGAACGAGATACGGTCTCTCGATTTCTTTTGTTTTCACGATGTGCTTCACACCCTCGTTTACTTCTGCAGAGCGGTGTAGGGGGCCAAGTTCCCGTCGCATCTGCAGCAGCTCGCCGCCCAAGCAGTCTGCCTCATGAGCCGACAAATCCTGTGACTTGCGGTCTTTACTCCGCATCCACGGCGAGCCCATCTTTTCTGGAGTTCCAGTCGTCTTGTGCTGCCGGTCAAGTTCGGCATTCGCAAATGCGAGCTCGTCTTTAACACGAGAAACTTCTGATCGGTCGCTTGCCTTCCTGAGCTGCAAGCGGAGGTCTGCTGTCTCGTTTCTCCGCATTTTGCGTAGTTCACAAATTTCTGCATTCGCCTTCTCCAGTTCTCGCTGCATATGAGCTAGTTCTGTAGCATGCCGGTCTTCGCCTTCGGTACGCGATAGGAGGTCGAACCGCTCTTCGAGCTCTTCCTGCGATCGCAGGGGCGTTTCAGTTTTATTTCTGCTCTCCTTAAGCTGCCGCGTTAGCGAGTCGATCTCGTCGTACAAGTCTTCGATTCCAGTATGTGTATTGGCTTCCGCGGTCTTGTGCATCAGCTCCTCTTCGAGTTCAGCGTTGCGTCGCTTCAAGTCCTGTTTAAAGTAGTGTATTGCGAGCCAAACTCGTTTTGTTACGTGGGCCTTTACAATATCGGGCCAAGCTGACCCGATTTGTAACCAAGCTCCATCCTGAATAAGAGTGCATTGTGCACGCGGTGAAAAGTTAGAGGGACACCTTGGCATCGTCTGATGATCGCCTCAAGTCATTCTGCAGCATTTGGACACGGTCTTCGAGCTCACATACATCACTCCCATGTGACACTTGTACCGCAGGGTTCGACAGCCCAGGAACCGATGTCTGTCGTGATATTCGGATCTCGGTGTGCAGCTGTTTATTGCGGTCGCGCAAAAGAGACAATTCCTCGAGAAGCTCCTCATAGTGGTCTTGATCCGCTGTATTCTTGTCAACCAGCCGTTGGCAGCGGTCAGCAGCCAAACGTAACTGCTCTTTCTGATCATCGACGAGACGTCGTAGCGTACGAAGCTCATGAGGATCAAAACTGCGCTGAAGCCGCCCATTGCTAGCTTCGCGCGCATGGCGAAGATCCGACTTCAAGCCTTCAATCGTTGCTCGCAGGTCACGTGTTTCTGCAGCATCCAATCTTTTCGGCCTATCATCCATAACGTTCTGCTCGATGTCGGAGGTCAGGCGGTTCATTCTTCGGTTGTCGTCCAAGCGAAGTCCTTCTCCGTTGAGTTCTCCCCGCAGCATATTAGTTTCCCTCATCTCAGCACACTCTCCTGATACTCCTGCGGATCCCGGCTTGTGGCGCAGAAGCATCTCTGTAATAGCCACGATTCGGTCTGCTTCACTCACAAGTAAGTTTGCGGTGCTTTGTGCGCGTCCCTTCCGCGTTGACTTCGATACGGGCATCTCGACACTCCCGCTTCTCGCGCTCCCCTGCAACGACGCCGCCGTCATCTGCAGCTCGTCGACTCTGTTTTGCAGATTCTCAGCTTCGGCCCTGCAGTCGGCTAGTGTTGCTTCTATATCAGCGAAGCGCTCGTCAGCGTCATCGAGTTCTCGCTGCAATATTTCGTTCTTGCGTGCGACAACGTCGCCTTGAGGTGATCGCTTCGTGGGTTCGCTTAGACCTTTTAACAGGACGTCATCGCACACTCGCTCAAAATCGTCCACCATGTCGTGCATCCCTCGTGCCTCTTCCGTTATCACAACTGCTAAGGACAGCCCCTTTTCCAACTCGGCTACACTGATTGGTGGCGTGGGTTCGAAAGAGCCTTTGGCGTCGGGATGTCCGATGCTCGACAGAAGCTGTCCCAGCCGATCGTGCTCCTGCATGTTGTTTATTTTGATTACGTTCAGGCCCCCTTGACCAATGATTCCCGTAAGCCCCGTCCCGATTATTGGTACCCCCTAACAGTGTTAACATCTAAATAATACCCATTAATGCTAACATCTTAGGGACAGCGGATTATTACCCGGGCGGGCCAACTGCCCACTACTTTCGCCAAATTTTTGGTGGGTGGGTCCCCCCCCCCCCTCTGGTGGGAATATTTTTTCCCCAAAACTGCATGAAGATTTTCCGACGGAAACCCACTGTTGCAGCAATGTAATGGCCCAAATCTGACCGAAAACCGCTGTTACATCAATGTAATGGCCCAAATCTGGCGGAAAACCACTGTTACATCACTGTAATGGGCCGGATTTCACAGAAAACCACTGTTACATCAATGTAATGGCCCAAATTTGACGGAAAACCACTGTTACATTGATGTGATGGGCAGAATCTGACGGAAAACCACTGTTACATCAATGTAATGGCCCAAATTTGACGGAAAACCACTGTTACATTGATGTAATGGGCAGAATCTGACCGAAAACCACTGTTACATCAATGTAATGACCCAAATTTGACCGAAAACCACTGTTACATCGATGTAATGGGCAGAATCTGACGGAAAACCACTGTTACATCAATGTAATGGGCCAAATTTGACCGAAAACCACTGTTACATCATTGTAATGGCCCAAATTTGACGGAAAACCACTGTGACAATGATGTAATGGGCAGAATCTGACGGAAAACCACTGTTACATCAATGTAATGACCCAAATTTGACGGAAAACCACTGTTACATCAATGTAATGGGCAGAATTTGACGGAAAACCACTGTTACATCGATGTAATGGGCACTGTGTGGGCCGGAGACCAAGCTAATGCCCTGGTACAAAAAGAAACTAGAAAAATTAACGTGCTGAAATCTGTACGTTCAGCATGCTGAACGTAAGGCCTGGTAAACCACCCAGACCACCTAGAAGCTAGACGGTATAAGCCACTGCTCGCAGACTGAGTCGCAGTGGTTTTCCGCTTAGCCAACAAAACGAAACTGGCTGGCTAAAAAAGTTCACGGTTCACAAGAAGAGGTCAACGCATACCTCTTTCAAATCGTTCACAGCATTGAGAATACGAACGCGCTCGCGTGTGGGCAGGCTACGTTGCGAAGGTGGCGGTTCCTCAACAAGCCCGTTTACGTTGTCTGCAACAAAATGCTGCCAACGACTGTGCGCTGCGACTAGATCTTGAGAGCGTGCTGCTGCAGTATTGGCCTCGAGAAAACAAATCATTAGTTTTTCAAGTGTAGAATACGATTCCTGCGTATTCCGGGGCGAATCGCGCTTGCCAAGAAACACCGTTGTACTCGATGACAACTCCTTTTGGTTCAAGACTCGCAGGTCAGAGATAAGATCCTTCGTTTCATGAATATTGCGGGAAAGTCTCATTAAGTCACGCGTCTCTGCTTCGTCCCTCTCACTTTGCCTTTCGCTGTATCGGTCACTAATCCGCGATCTTCCTTCACTTCTATATAAATCTTGAGAACCGGGAGGTAGCCAGCGGCCGCGTTCTCTGCCTCGACCCATACTGCCCCCCCTACTCTCACGTCGCTCCCTTGAGTAGCGTCGACCTCCATGACTATCCCTTTCGTACCGCGAGCTACCAACGCTCCGAGTCTCATCCATTTGCCGGAGCACAGGCCGTTGTCCCAGCTACTCCCTGATGCAGTGTTTTTCTGCGACCAACCGTTCTGCGGTGACAGTTTTGGATGGCTAAAGGGGGGGGGGGGATTGCAAGAACGTGCTTGGAATGGGTATGCTCAACACCGCACTGGTCCCGTCTGCGCCGCGTTTCGGTCCTTTAAGCCACGGACACATAAGGCGGACCATCATCAGCGCGGAACCTGAGTGTCTGCAGACCCGTCTGCGCCGTGTTTCGGTCTTGTCTTGTGTCGGTTTTAAAGGGGGGGGGGGGGCATTATGAAGGGTGCTAGGACACACCCTTTGCGAGTCTAGTGTTCAGTCCGTTTGCGTGAGCCCCATATGTGAAGGCTTTCCGGTTCTTGGCGCAGTGGTGGGAGTCCGAATGCGAAACCCTGCTGGACCATCTGTTTGCGCCCAGTGGTTTGGACCGTTATGAGCACCACTGCTGACCATAGCTCATAAATCCCAGGGATTAACCTGTGTATTCCTTCGCTTGGTTGCTTTTGACCAGCACTGCGTTAATGTGTAACAGATGCGCCGTCCAGCCAAACTCCCCACCTGACTGGTGTCTCCAAACGAGGATTCGCGAGCCGAAGCCCGTTTGTCGTGGAAACGGATAAGCTACACAAGGGAGCAGCTGCCGTCTTCCCATCATTGGATAAGTAAAGCGACAGCAAGAGTAGTGGCATTTCATTGTTGCTGCCTCCCACCTATTCTACACCTCTCGTGCCACTGCACAAGTCAGACTAGAGTCAAACTCAACAGGTCTTCCTTCCCCGATGACATTCAAGTCCGTTCAGTTGACTGCTGTTTCGTCAGATAGTAGAGTTCGAATAGAGCATCTATTTGGTATCGGAAAGTAGGTGCGAGATCAGGCAAGCCTTGTGCGCTCAGGGCTTACCCCAAATTCTCGCTTTCATTTCACCAACCCTGTGACAACTATTATTACCGTATTTCTAAAAAGAACAAACTGTCTTATATGTCCGGCATAGTTTCAGGAGTTGTCTTATATGTCCGAGAAAGTTTCGTGATTGTGTAAAGTTTAATTCAACCTGTTATATGTCCGACATAGTTTCAAAACTGTCGTATGTGTCCGACATAGTTTCAACAGTTGTCTTATATGTCATACATAGTTTCAGAAGTTGTCTTATATGGCCACTTAGGACCACGTGCGAGGGCTCTACAAAACATTTTGTGGAATTTTGGTGTGGTTTCGTGCACTTTGTCACGTCTCGGATAGAAGAGAGAGAGAGAGAGAGACGAGTTAGAGTGCAGGGACCATCTCTCCGAGGAGTATCCGGTCGCCCCACTACTATCCCGTACTACTACGGCGGGCGCAAGTCGTTGCGCCGTGGGCGCGGAGCGAGCCGTGGCCCTGTCAAAGATGATTGTTGCACCGATGGTGGCGCAGCCGGGGGCGTTCTGACTGGCGGACGAGACCGCCTGGCAGGCGTGTGTTGGCACGTTGTTTCGCGGGCTCTCCTCCTTTTGGCAATAGCCCGCCCTATGGCGGCGGCTAGCATCTTGACAGAGAATCTCAACTCCCACTGAACATAGGGTACGTCGTGCGGATATTCAGGCACGGCATCGTTCCAGCTGTTACGGGCGCAAATTGTTTCCAGCTTGCCCAACATCCACTCGGTCTTCCGTCCAGCCGCAAAGCGTGGGCGGTGGGTACAACCCGGCATAGCCGGCGCACCAAAACAGCGGAGGGAACAGACCCCCTGCCGCCACTTCCCAGGGAAGGAGGCGACTCCTGAGTCGGCGCAGCACAGGTCGTTGATAGCTCGCATAAGGTACCCAATTTGCAGCCCCTTCTCGGCGAAGGTTCTCCCTGGGAGCTTCGCCGAGAAGATGGTAATCCGAGGCATCTTTATGTCCTGCCAAGCAACCCGGAACCCAGCAAGAAATGGCATATTTTTATGCTGAGCTGTGCCGTGACAAAGTGCACGAAACCGCAGCAAAATTCCACAAAATGTTTTGTAGGGCCCTTGAAAGTGGTCCTAGGTGGCCAGCCACCCTGTTTTGAGGTCGGAGAAGGTCCGGAACGTGCCAAGGCACATACCGGCTGTACTGGGCACGTACCGGGCTGTACTGGGCAGACCACACGTGAGGGTCCGGGAACACATTCTGGGGTGTTTTTCTGTAGTTTCGCGCACTTAAACACGGTTCCGGGCTGCTCAGCCTGAAAATAGGCCATTTCTGCCCGGTTTCAGGGAGCGCCCAATATGCCTATTATTTGCTCTTTTTTGCATTCGCTGGTCATTCCGGGCGCCATTCTCACCAATTTTGGGGTCATACTCCATCAGAGAGCTGCTGCGGATGCAAAACCACCGGGATTCTCTAAAAGCACGGTATAACAGCGCCAATGATAAAATACACAGGGTTTCTACCAGGAGTCGCGCCCCCTAGGCATACATCCGATACGACTCGTATTCTCGCATATTCTCGTATTGGGGGGTCGCGGCCCCGATTCTCGCAAAATTCTCGCATATTCTCGCAATTCTCGCATGATTCTCGCATGATTCTCGCATATTCTCGCACGTGCGAGAATATGCGAGAATGAGATAACTCACAGTACAGCATGCTTGAACATATGAGGCTTCCGCGGCATATTTTGCCGCCACTGGGCCTCCGAACTTCTCAAGCTGCTGCTTTCTCTGTGTAGTGAACTTTCCTTTCCTCCTCTGCCTTCACTGCCACAGTTCGTTTCGTGTGTTCGTGGATGCAGGCTTTCAAGCTGCTTATGAACTCGGGAACCGAATTTGCTTGTGCTTTTAGCGTTATTTGAGGATTAGGTCTCCTTGACTCGCTGTCGCTGGGCTCGCTAGATGCCAAGGGCTCGCGGACGTACCTGCGGACCGTTGCCATCCAGAGAGCCTGCAACCTAATAATGCACCTGCAAACGGCCCCGAGGCCAATATTCAAAAAGCCGGTGCCTCCTAAGTCAGCGGCAACTGAATGGTACCCGCCAGCTTCACGAAACGAGCTGTGGCAGAGGAAATCGTAGAAGAAAACACAAGAAGCCGCAGCGGAGAAGTTGCAGGCACGGTGGCGGACGGAGCACTTGTTGTGAAGCATGGTTTCGACCATTATTCAAGCATTGAAAGCAATACCATGGAGCAACCAGAGTTGTTGTTGACAACATAGTGTGTTGAGGTGTCCTTGTCTTGAAAGCAGGACACAATGGCAGCTACAAAGCTGCAGTTGGCATAGCCTTATTTCGTTTTTTTGCTATCTTCACTTGGTCCTCCGAGGAGTGGGCGCTCCCCACCCAGCATGGCTTCCGGACGGGACACCTCATGGAGATGGCGACGCTCGTCGAGGAGACGCTGCTCGACGAGACGAAGTCGCTCGTCGTTCTGGCCTTGGACTTTGCCAAGTGCTTCGACAGGGTGCCGCAAGGGATTGTTCTGCGACTTGCGGAGGAGATGGGGCTGCGCATCCACAAGCCGCTGCAGGCGATGTACCGCGGGCTGAAGCGGCGGTTCAAGCTGCCGCTAGGTGTTGGGGCCTACTTTGAGGTCACCAACGGCATCCTGCAGGGCTGCCCGATCTCGGTCATTCTGATCAACGCGCTGTTGTCAGTGATGCTGAGGGCGGTGCCGGTGGCGTCGGAGTCGTACGCCGACGACGCCACACTGCACGCGTCCAACGAGCCCGCTGTGCAGAAGGCGGTCGACGTTGTGAGCCGGTTCTGCGACGTTACGGGCATGCGCCTGAACGTGAAGAAGACGGTAGCGCTCGGGATCCTCGAAGGCAAGACGCAGCAACGCATGCAGCGCCCCTACCGGTCCACGCTGCACATTGGCGAGGGCGACGGCAAGGAAGTCTTCCCCACCGTGTCGTCCACGAAGGTGCTGAGTGGCAGGTTGAACACCTCGACCAAGAGGTGCGACCGCACCAACGACGCACGGCTAGAGGCCCAGAGTGGGCTGATGGACGCGTTAGGTCTGTCGCCACTCCCCTTCGACGAGCGGTGCGAGATCGCGAGCTCCAGCACGCTGGGCAGCGCACTGTCTGGGTGTCAGTACACACCCTTCACGAAAGCGGGCCTGAAGAGTCTCCGCACGAGGATTGCGCGAGGGGTCTTTGGGCCGGTAAACAGGGGCACCTCCCGGAGCGTTTCCGCGGTGCTGACCGTCCTGGCGAAGGGCCACCGGGTCGACCCCGTGCTGGCGCGCCCTTACTGGGTGCTATGCTCACTGCTGGACTCGTGCGAGCGGTTGCCGAACGTGCGCGAACGCATGAAGCGCATCTGCCGGCTGTATGGCGAACGGGGCGGGATGCTCGGACGGGGTTTGGGTCCCGTCGGTATCGCGATCACCGACGGGCTCCCCCCGGTCGGGGCCGAATACGACGGGTTTGACCTCGGCACCATGAAAGTGCAAGGGCGGGTCCTGCTGGACATGCGACGGGCCGAGCGGCACCATGTGTTGCGGGGGCAGCTGCGACAGTCCGCCTGGACGCAGCTTGCTGCGGAGCGCCCGTCCTTTGACGGGGTGCAGCACGGTGTAGACTACGTTCGCACCAACGAGGAACGCCGCCGAGCGACGGCGAGTGCTGCGCTGCGGAAGGCCCTCACGACCATCCTGGCCGGCGGCGTCTACTACGCAACGCGCTGGGGGCGCGGCGCCGGCAACGGAGACCGCCGGGGCGACTCCGGCGACGGCGGTGACGGTTCGGCCGCGTCCCCCGCCGCCTCCTCCTCCTCTGCTGAAGGGTCCTCCGGGCCCTCCTCCGGCGGCGAAGACGATCGGACCGCATCAGCTGATGCTTTCGACGAGGTGACCTCGAGCAGCGAAAGCGCTCCCCGGGCCCGTGGCCGTGACTGCCCCGACTGCGAGCTGCGGGTCCCCGACACCGCGGAGCACCTGTGGTGGGCATGCCCCGCGTACGGCAACATCCGGAGAATGGACTGCTTCGCGGCCCTCATACGGGCTGACCGCTCGCGCTGGCCCTCCTGCACCCGGGTGCACGGTGTCATCACCGTGGGACTGGATATTGATGCCACGGCCCTGCATCGCATGATGGGAACGATCCTTGCAGCCAGGACTGAGGCGAGCCTTGCGCGCTGGAAGTCCGCGCCGGTGACCCACGCCTGGGTGCTCGCCGCCTCCACACAGGCGACCGCCCACAGATTTCGGTACAACGACCTACCGGATGCGCCGCGGAAATGGAACTTTGGCGCCCCGATGATGCGCGCTCTGAAGGGCTGGTTGGCGGCGCTGCGGTGGACCACCTTTGAAGGGGTCTCCAATATCGAGCTCGCTCTGGACTTCGAGCTGTTCACAGGGATGGATGTCAAGCACTGCCCCAAGAGGCCGAAGGTTCAGCGCCCCGCTGGCCCCGTATCGGTGGCCGAACGGGGTCAGCGGCTAGGAGCGATGCTCGCAGTGCTGTGCCGCCTATGCGAGACTCTGAAGCTGCCCTCGCCGCTGCCGACGGCGAGACTGGAGAGGGTGAAGAGCCTCCACACGCTCGGTGTGCCGCGGGTGATTGGCGGGCTGCAAGTACGTCCCGTCTTCGCGGCGGGCGCGGAAACGGCGGCTGTCCTGGAGGCCTGTGCCACGCGTGCCCTGCCCGTCGCTGGGCTGACAAGGGGGGAGGGACCTACCCACCTCTCAGCCAAATTTGCGGGAAAAAATTCCGCGATAGTAATAATCCTCTCCCCCTTGAGTGATTAACAACTCGTGGCTGTTGGCAATGGCGCTCTCCCACGCACACACATCATGAGCATCTGCCGGGTGAGTTAACGCCAGGTTGTCAGGCTCGAGCTGCATCTGCTCCGGAAGTTCAGGAGGTAGAGGGTGCTGTTGAGGCATTTGGGAGACCGCTGCCGATGCGTCACGGTCGCCGTGTGACATTTGGGTAGCAACATATGCTTGCTCTCGGTAACGTGCTTGGACCAGCTGTGTCTCCAGGGCTTCGATGCTAGCACGTGCCTTCTCTGTTTGGTGGATGGCATCTGCCACAATTCGGGTGTAATACCATCCTTCTGCTGGCATCGGCACAAATTCGTCTTCTCTGTTGTGTTCAACACACCCTTCAAGGTAGTTGTAGGCACGGCTGCGCAGAACGTTGAGGGTGTTGTTCGGGCCGCGATTGAGGAGGCCGCCGTACTGACGAGCAGGGTGTCCTTCTTCTCCTGCGGTATCATGCAGGGTCAAAACCTTGTGTCTTTTTAAAACGCTCCCGCGGGGCCGATGGACCCCCAAAAAAAAAGTTGGAAAAAAAAAAAAAGAAAACTTTCAGTTCTTTAGAGCTGAAAGTATTTTATTATCGATTAGTCAACCTCTACGACCGCTCAGGAAACGTCTTCGACGGAAGAACTCACGTACACCACGTACAGTGAAAGTTTCCTGGTTGTTGAGGCTAATCAACACACCAAAGGTATGGACAAGACGCCGCTTCTGACAACTCTGCAGGTCCCAATGGGGCAGGACACCGCCGTAAGTCCGTTGGGCAGGCACCAGACTTCTGTAAGTCCGAAGGGGCAGGACACCGCCGTAAGTCCGTTGGGCAGGCAACAAACTACAGTCCCAATGGGGCAGGACACCGCCGTAAGTCCGTTGGGCAGGCACCAGACTTCCGTAAGTCCCGATGGGGCAGGACACCGCCGTAAGTCCGTTGGGCAGGCAACAAACTACCGTAAGTCCCGATGGGGCAGGACACCGCCAAGTCCGTTGGCAGGCAACAAAGTAAGATGGGGCAGGACCGCCGTAAGTCCGTTGGGCAGGCAACAAACTACCATAAGTCCCAATGGGGCAGGAAACCGCCGTAAGTCCGTTGGGCAGGCAACAAACTACCGTAAGTCCCAATGGGGCAGGACACCGCCGTAAGTCCGTTGGGCAGGCAACAAACTACCGTAAGTCCCAATGGGGCAGGACACCGCCGTAAGTCCGTTGGGCAGGCACCAGACTTCCGTAAGTCCCGATGGGGCAGGAAACCGCCGTAAGTCCGTTGGGCAGGCAACAAACTGACCATAAGTCCCAATGGGGCAGGACACCGCCGTAAGTCCGTTGGGCAGGCACCAGACTTCCGTAAGTCCCAATGGGGCAGGATACCGCCGTAAGTCCGTTGGGCAGGCACCAAACTTCCGTAAGTCCCGATGGGGCAGGACACCGCCGTAAGTCCGTTGGGCAGGCACCAGACTTCCGTAAGTCCCGATGGGGCAGGAAACCGCCGTAAGTCCGTTGGGCAGGCAACAAACTACCGTAAGTCCCAATGGGGCAGGACCGCCGTAAGTCCGTTGGGCAGGCACCAGACTTCCGTAAGTCCCGATGGGGCAGGAAACCGCCGTAAGTCCGTTGGGCAGGCAACAAACGACCATAAGTCCCAATGGGGCAGGACCGCCGTAAGTCCGTTGGACTTCTGTAAGTCCCGATGGGGCAGGAAACCGCCGTAAGTCCGTTGGGCAGGCAACAAACTACCATTAGGCCTAACGGGGCAGGATTCCGTCGTAAGTCCGTTGGGCAGACAACAAACTCCCGTAAGTCCCGATGGGGCAGGATACCGCCGTAAGTCCGTTGGGCAGGCACCAGACTTCCGTAAGTCCCGATGGGGCAGGACACCGCCGTAAGTCCGTTGGGCAGGCCACAAACGACCATATGTTTCAATGGGGCAGGACACCGCCGTAAGTCCGTTGGGCAGGCACCAGACTACCGTAAGGCCCAATGGGGCAGGACACCGCCGTAGTCCGTTGGGCAGGCAACTAGCTTCCGTAGTCGGCAGGAGACTATGTCCTCTGGCAGGACACCGCCGTAAGTCCGTCGGCGGGCAAAGTCCCGAAAGCGCAGGACAACACCGTAAGTCCGTGGGCACGCAACAATTCTGTAAGCCCCGAAGCAGCGGGAAAATGCCGTGGCAGGCGGACACCGCCGTAAGTCCGTTGGGCAGGCACCAGACTTCCGTAAGTCCCAATGGGACAGGACACCGCCGTAAATGCCGCTGGGCTGGCAATACACATGCTTCAGTAGGGAGGGACACGCCATAAGACTTGTAAGTACATGCGGGCACCGCTGTCTCAGGCCACACTTATGGAAGCTCCTATACCAGTATCGACTTATCACCGGGCTCGAATTCTTTTCTCAAAGAATAGAAGAATGGACAGCGTTTCCTTCATCATCGCGCACAAGGCTGATCTGAGGGCCGCCGCCACTGCTAAAAGGCTTTGCCAGACGCAGTCGAAGCCGGAATCGACCAGCATGCCGCCGATCTATATGATGAGTTTGTGAGATCGGCCGAAGCAGACGCAGACGCCGTCAAAAGGGCCTCACTTGCCATCATCAGCCTTGAACCGTGTGCCGTGAAAGAAGAAAAGATGGACCCGCCTTCTGTGACGGAAGTGAAGGAGTAGTACGCAGCGCTGAAGAAATGGAGCATGCCTGACCTGGAAACGATGGCCGGAATCGCAATCCCAATCGCGGACCTGATCGCGGGAGGGATGAGCTGCGCGAACGCGGGGATCATCCGCGCGTTTGGTCTGAGGCAAGCGCCAGAAGAACCGACTAGCACCGCCGTCGGTCCACCATTCTCAATCACCCCAACGTCATGAATTTGCTCAACGTCCTTCACAACCATCCCGATACTATCTCATCCTGCTCTCTTTACCTCGTCGACGCCACCGGCAGATTTGACTCACAAGCTGTGGTTGCGGTGCGAACCGGGGAATCAACGTGAACAGTCCCAGCCGTTTCGATCCATCGAGGAGCACCGTCCCATCAAAAACAGAAGGGAGTGTTTTACTCGTTCCGGGCGAAATCAATGGAGACCACGTGGCGCTGACAGCAATCAAATCACAAGCGTTCGACGCAGCAGAACTCGATCCAGACCTTCGCCAGTGCACGCTCATCTACGCCACGAACTCGACGGCACAGAACAAAAACTTTCGAGCAAGCCGTCTTCTATATTGGGAAGATAGAGCGAAAGCAGCAAGAAAGACACGGCGCGGTTCAATTCCTTCTTCGATATGGATCACCCTGCGAACGCAATCGCGTCTCGCATCAACGTACCTGTCGTGGAGGAGCTTCTCGAGCTGATGGGAGCAGCACAACCGGGTGTGAAGAACGAATTCGTTCACAGACTCGGGTTTGGTTTCCCAGTTGTTGACGACTTGTGCGAAGAAGGGGTATTCGACGTGAAACCTGAAAACAGGAGCGCTCGAAAGTCGTTCATCTCCACGAAAAGAGAGCTGCAGAACAAACAGCAGCCCCCCCTGGAGTCCCTCCGACGACAAAGCATACGTGACGGGAATCTCCTCGAGATCTCTGCCCAGTTGAAAGCAGAAGTCAAAAAGGGTTGGCTAGAGGGTCCCTTCTCGGTCGAGACACTCCCAATGGAACACTTCATTCCGATCAGGAGGTTCAATCGTGGGAGAAGCACCGCGGATGCGAAAACGGACGAGCGACGAATAAGGTCACCCGCGTCCACTCCCCAATAACACTTCTTGGCGTTGACAACGTGGTGGCGACAGCTGTTGCTTTGTTTCAAAATGGAGTCGTACTGCAGGCACAAGCCGTCCTCGATCAGTCGGACGCTTACAAATCGTTGATCGCCGATAAAGCACAACGAAAGTATGCAGTGATCGTCGCACTCAATGCTATCGGGCAACTCATATCCTATTTGGGCGTGAGCACTGATGTCTCGTCTCCCGGATCCGCCTCCCTAGCTATCACGACCGAAAGGTCGGCCAGACTTAAGGCGACCATCGAGGAGATCCTGCGGAAGGACAGCCTGACACCACAAGCAGCGGCAAAGCTTGTTGGTCAACTCAGCTTTGTTCAACAGAGCATGACCAGGTCGGTAGGACGTGCCTACATACACCCGATACAATCAAGGCAGTACTCGACCGTAAACGTGGTAAAGCTGGGAGAACGACTATTTTCAGCTCAGGAGTGGTGGCAAGGAGCCATACTTCGATCCCAATTTCATCGGCGCATCGACTACAAAGCCATATTGTCACCGCGTACGCCTATGATCATCTACACCGACGCCACGCTGGGCACCCTCGGATTCTGCGTTTCGTACAAAGAGCATCGCTTTTACGGAAACGCGCTCTCTGCGGTAGACAGAACGAACCACCATAACATGCAGGGTCAAAACCTTGTGTCTTTTTAAAACGCTCCCGCGGGGCCGATGGAGCCCTAAGAAATTTTTCGGAAAAAAAAATTTTTGCTCAACTTCCTCAAAAATTACTGCAGAGTTTGTTCCAAACTTTTAAAATTCAAAAAACCCATTTTTTTTCCGGAATTTTTTTTTTTGCCATTTTCAAAAAGACACAAGGTCTTGACCCTGCATGATAAGTATATCGTCGATCCCGCCGACCGTGACAACATCCAACTGTACGAAACAGAAGCCGTCGTCTCGATTCAATGTTACTTGAACGACTTCCACGAGACCCTTTTTCCGGCTGCTATCCTCGAAGACAACTTCAAAAACATCCCGAAATATGTCTTCGTTGATAACGTCTGTTCTCTTGCGACCCTCGTAAAGGGATACTCGAGGAACCAGTTATTCAACACCTTGCTTCGTAACTTCTGGCTCGAGGCAATGTCCTCAGAATCGATGGAGGTGTGGCTAGAGAGGGTCGAATCAGCGCATAATATTGCCGACCTTCCCTCCCGGCAAATGGGCCGCATCCGGTACCTCGAAGAATTAGGGTACCAGTACGTGCCGAACTTCAAAAGTGTCCTCTTTACCCGAAGAATGCGGGATGTGCAAGCTGAGTCTCCCATCGTCCCGTGTTCCGATCTCACAACTCACTGTATCCGACACCGGCCAAATGCAAGTCGGGTCAATCTTCGCACCAACGCCTCTGCACCTGACCCCACCTTTCCACCTCCTCCTCTCACAGTCAGCCGTAGTTAGAGCTTGAAAACTCGGTCAGCTTGACAAGATGCTTCTTCAATTAAAACGCTGAACAAAGGATGCGATCCTTGCGCTTGAATCAGGTGTTTACAGCTTGCGCTTGTGACCCTTCTTCCAACGAACAATACATTCAACGTTGTTGGTCCCTATCTCCCTTACACCAACAAATTGCCCTCGAGAACAACCTGCGACGCATCTCTCCTTCTGCGATGGGAACTAGTGACAGAGATCTGCGTTGGGGGCCGATGGACAGGGATAATCCTGTATGGTTAAAAAAAATTTTTTTCACCAAAAAAAAAAAATTTCTGAAAACAGCAGTGAAAAAAGATTTTTTAACCATGGGGATTTCTGGTGAAAACTTTTTGGCAAGGGACCCAGGCTACAGGCTCAGATCCTGGAGTCGTAGTTGCTGTTTTGTGTGTACACAGCTTGCCAGCGATGTGGTCCAGAAAGGCATGAGGGGCGTTGGGATTAGCGTGTTGGGGGGCGCCTGTCGTGAGCAGCTTCGCCTTGCCTCGATTTGTTGAAAGGCGTTGAGGCCATCATGCCATAGTGCCCACTGGGACTGACAAGTGAAGGCTACAACAAAGTGGAGAAGCAGCAGCCAGATTGAGTTTTCCATCACACCCAGTAATCAGTCACTGGAGGATCGTTTGCTATCCTGAAGCTCACAGGCTGACAGGAACTTGAAACTAAAAGAGATGTCGCTCACCGCATTTGGTTTTAGTGGTAGCACTGTGGTCGACACTGTGCTCACATATCATGCAGGGTCAAAACCTTGTGTCTTTTTGGAAATGGCCAAAATTTTGTTTCCGGAAAAAAAATGGGTTTTTTGAATTTTAAAAGTTTGGAACAAACTCTGCAGTAATTTTTGAGGAAGTTGAGCAAATTTTTTTTTTTCCAAAAAAATTTTTAGGGCTCCATCGGCCCCGCAGGAGCGTTTTAAAAAGACACAAGGTTTTGACCCTGCATGATATGACACTACTGTGCGGGACACAGCTTGCTTCAGCAATCCATGCTTTCCCACGCGCAGCGTGGGAAAAAAAATTTTCTGGTCATATCAAAGATTTTTTAACTGGGATTTTTCAGAATTTTGGGGATTAGAATAACCCCTGCCGATGGACCCCAAAAAAAAAAGTTGGAAAAAAAAAAATTTGCTCAACTTCCTCAAAAATTACTGCAGAGTTTGTTCCAAACTTTTAAAATTTGGAAATGGCAAAAAAAAAAAATCCGGAAAAAAATTGGGTTTTTTGAATTTTAAAAGTTTGAAACAAACTCTGCAATAATTTTTGAGGATGTTGAGCAATTCTTTTTTTTCCAAAAAAATTATTAGGGCTCCATCGGCCCTGTGGGAGCGTTTTAAAAAGAAACAAGGTTTTGACCCTGCATGATTTATAAGTTCCACACCCAAACGGTAGGCGAAACAGGCCCTCTCATATTGCTCGGCTACATTGCCCAAGTACACTTCATCCCAGTGTTAGGCACGATCACCAATATGCAGGTAAAGGTTCTCCTCGACCCTCGAGCAGAATCTCCGGAAAGTTCTTCCCCCTCTTCGACACTCCCAGAGGAATCTGTCCGCCTGCGAGAACAGCAGCCGCAAGCACAGCCGGAATCAGCAGCACAGCCACCCGCTCAACCGGAATCACCGGAACAGCCAACCGCTAGTCCAGCAACACCGGAACAGCCAAATGCGCAACTGCGAACGCTGACACCGGATCTCCCGCTAGGACCGTCGATGCCAACACAAACACAAGACTCGCAGTCCACCCGCAAACATCCCACAAACACAAGAGCAGAGCGTACTACTTAAATGCCGCCACTGTGGTGTTACAACAACAAGGTCCGGCAACCCGTTCGCAAACGTGTTTGGAGTGGGTGTACACGAAAGGGGCAGGTGTGGACCCAGCGACCAGGGTTGCTGGGTCCAGTTTTTCCCAGGTCGCTGGGTCCAGTTTTTTTACCTTGAAAACTGGACCCAGCGACCACTGCTGGACCCAGCGACCTGGTCGCTGGGTCCAGTTTTCAAGGTAAAAAAACTGGACCCAGCGACCTGGAAAAACTGGACCCAGCGACCCGGAAAAACTGGACCCAGCAACCCTGGTCGCTGGGTCCAGTTTTCAAGGTAAGAAAACTGGACCCAGTGACCTGGTCGCTGGGTCCAGTTTCGGTGGATCCAGGTCGCTGGGTCCAGTTTTCAAGGTAAAAAAACTGGACCCAGCGACCTGGTCGCTGGGTCCAGTTTCGGTGGATCCAGGTCGCTGGATCCAGTTTTCAAGGTAAAAAAACTGGACCCAGCGACCTCCAGTTTTGGTGGATCCAGGTCGCTGGATCCAGTTTTCAAGGTAAAAAAACTGGACCCAGCGACCTGGATTTAAAACGAGAGGTCTCATTCCAGGCATCAGTGCCCCGAGATCTGCTAGGCCGCTAGACGTCGATTGATCTCCGCAAGCTCCGGAGCCTCGCCGGCCCCGGGGCCCGCTTGCACGGCCTGCTTGACCTCCTAACGGACGGACGGAAGTTGTTGGGCACTGCTGTCGCAAAGGGTAGGATGAGCTAGTTCCGAGTGCCTTTGTGCCCGGGTGCATTTGTGGATGCGCTTCCCGGGTCTACGTGTTGTGCGGGAATCGTCTTCCCTGCGCTTTCAGCCACGTAGAAATAAGAAGAAGGCAAATGAGAAACAAGCTCAGGATCTTAGACAAACGTTGTGGAAGAAACAAGAAAGCCTTGTGGAGAACAAGGTCACAGGGGGATGGGTGGGTGGGCTTAAAACTTTCGGTTTTCACCCCTTCACCGCCCTCCTGGATCACGGTTCGTTGAAAAGCGACACCGGAGTGGCAATCTTCGGGTCGTTGATTCCCCAGATGAATCTGCAGAATCGTCTTCCCTGCGCTTTCAGCCACGTCGAAATAAGAAGAAGGCAAATGAGAAACAAGCTCAGGATCTTAGACAAACGCTGTGGAAGAAACAAGAAAGCCTTGTGGAGAACAAGGTGGCGGCGGTCCCGATAACGTCGCATGAGACCTTATCGGTACCTCTTTTGCCCATTTCTGGGTTGCGACCTTATCGGTACCTTTTGGGGGTTGCGACCTTATCGGTACCTTTTTGAGGTGCGACCTTATCGGTACCATGCAGGGTCAAAACCTTGTGTCTTTTTGGAAATGGCAAAAAAAAAATTTCCGGAAAAAATTTGGGTCTTTTGAATTTTAAAAGTTTGGAACAAACTCTGCAGTAATTTTTGAGGAAGTTGAGCAAAATTTTTTTTTTCCAAAAAAATTTTCAGGGCTCCATCGGCCCCGCGGGAGCGTTTTAAAAAGACACAAGGTTCGGACCCTGCATGGTACCTTTTTGGGGTTGCGACCTTATCGGTACCTCTTTTGGAGGTTGCGACGTTATCGGTACCTCTTTTGGAGGTTGCGACCTTATCGGTACCTTTTTTGGAGGTTGCGACCTTATCGGTACCTTTTTGGGGTTGCGACCTTATCGGTACCTTTTGAGAGTGCGACGGTATCGGTACCTCTTTTGGAGGTTGCGACCTTATCGGTACCTTTTTCGGAGAAAGTTCCGGAAAAATGATTGGGGGGGGAAAGGTGAAAAAATGTCGAGAGGAAAAAAAGAACTCTGAAAACGACAACTCTTAAAAAAGACCAGGTGCTTGTGATGATACTGCACAAAGCCGCTATCGACCTTAGAACTCTTTGCACGTGTCGTGTCATGCGGTCGTCTTGCTTTGTGTCCGGTGTGCGCTTCACGGCCATAATAGTAGCAGTTTGCACTTGAGTACTTGCAGCAACACTCTAGTCGTAGTCTGAAATGAAGTGATCCGAGGCAGACGACTTTAACATGCAGGGTCAAAACCTTGTGTCTTTTTGGGAATGGCCAAAATTTTGTTTCTGGAAAAAAAATGGGTTTTTTGAATTTTAAAAGTTTGGAACAAACTCTGTGGTAATTTTTGAGGGAGTTGAGCAAATTTTTTTTTTTCCAAAAAATTTTTAGGGCTCCATCGGCCCCGCGGGAGCGTTTTAAAAAGACACAAGGTTTTGACCCTGCATGTTAAAGTGTTGCAACATGCAGGGTCAAAACCTTGTGTCTTTTTGAAAATGGCAAGAAAAAAATTTCCAGAAAAAAAATGGGGTTTTTGAATTTTAAAAGTTTGGAACAAACTCTGCAGTAATTTTTGAGGAAGTTGAGCAAAATTTTTTTTTTCCAACATTTTTTTTAGGGGTCCATCGGCTCCGCGGGAGTGTTTTAAAAAGACACAAGGTTCTGACCCTGCATGGCAAACAGATCACAAACACGCTGAGCTCAAGTATACACTGCAATCAAGTGCTCCTAAACTGCTCGTGTTGCGAACGAATCAGCGGGATAGTGCACGAAAAGATGCTACAGCATACCACTGTTTAGCCAACAAGAACTAAGGCCGGCACGTTTCCAAGGCCGTTTCAATGTCCTGTATGGTTTTTGCATATCATGCAGGGTCAAAACCTTGTGTCTTTTTGAAAATGGCAAAAAAAAAAACGGAGAAAACCGGCGGGTCTGGATCAACCCAATCTGGATCAATAAAAACTGGATCAAAAAAAACTGGATCAAAAAAAACTGGATCAATAAAAACTGGATCAACTTTCCTGGTCAAAAAACTGGATCAAACTTTGATCCAGTTTTTTTCAGGTGGGTACACCTGGATCAAAAAAAACTGGATCAATAAAAACTGGATCAACTTTTTTGATCCAGTTTTTTTCAGGTGGGTACACCTGGATCAAAAAAAACTGGATCAAAAAAAACTGGATCAAAAAAAACTGGATCAAAAAAAACTGGATCAAAAAAAACTGGATCAAAAAAAACTGGGTCAAAAAAAACTGGATCAAAAAAAACTGGATCAAAAAAAACTGGATCAGCTTTTTTGGTCAGTTTCTGGACCAAAAAGTTGTTAGAAGGGTCACTCAACTTCTGCATCATTAGCTTGTGGTTACCTATTTGCTCGTGTCAGATCGCCGACGAAAGAAAGCGGTGAGCATCAGCGACTGCTCTGCACAAACGAAACCGCGACGACACACAAGAAGGGGCCGAGACGGAGGAAGAGAAGTGCCTGCTGGTAGATCAAAAGAAGAAGGTGATACCGCCCACTGAAAGGAAAGCCAAAGATTGGCTGGAAACGGACACCCGACAGACACACAGAAAGACCCGCGAAGTGGTTATCCTATAGGACCCCTCAGCATGAGGAGCCTTCCGGCGTTTCTTTTAAAAGAAACGGAAACGTTTCCGTTTCCGTTTCCGTTTCCATATTTCGAAAAAACTAAAAGAAACGGCGTTTCCATCCAACTTAGCCCTAGGGCAGCGTTGTTAGAAAACGGCGTTTTTTAAGGAAATCGATTCTTAAAATACGGAAAACGTTTTCTAAAGGAAAACGTTTTTTAAGGGAAAACGTTCGTGGTAACGACGTGGTTCTACTCTTGTTCACCTATTTCACGCCTCTTTTGGTACGCATCGCTTCACGCTTCCTCCGGTGAGGAAGTGCTCACGCAATCGAGATGCACTTCCAGAAAACTCGTGCTCGCAGAAGAGGCACTTCACTGCCTTCGTGCTCTTCCCTTCGGTTTTCACCTCCACGCCCTGCCAGACAATGGTTTCGTGCGATCGTTTCGCCATCTTTTTCCTTTTCCCGTTGTACCGTGTGTCCTTCCTATTGGAACGGGTGTACAGGTAAGGGTAACATGCAGGGTCAGAACCTTGTGTCTTTTTGGAAATGGCCAAAAAGAAGTTTCCGGAAAAAAAATGGGTTTTTTGAATTTTAAAAGTTTGGAACAAACTCTGCAGTAATTTTTGAGGAAGTTGAGCAAAAATTTTTTTTTCCAAAAAAATTTTTAGGGCTCCATCGGCCCCGCGGGAGCGTTTTAAAAAGACACAAGGTTTTGACCCTGCATGGTAACGCGCATTTCACTGTAACGTTTTCTAAGCGTTTTTTAACGGGCCCGCCGTTAAAATACGGAAAACGTTTTCTGAGGGAAAACGTTTTCTACGTATTTTAAAACGCTGCCCTAGGGGGGGTCAAAAGGTCTTTTTTTGCGTCAAAATGGTGACATTTTCAGCCTGTAGACTTAGAGGCAGTTTAAGGCCAAAAAAACATGCAACCCGCCTCAGAAATGCCCGGAATCGTGTTTTTGGGGGAAGTTTCATGGAAAATGGCCCGGGGGGGGTGTATTAGGTGATGGTTTTAGGGTGGACACCGTTTGGTACCAGCTAGCAGCCTGTGTGTGTGCTTCACTGTTCATACCATGCAAAGATGAGACTGCAATCACGTACAGGCAGCCACAAATGGAAGCAACAAAAGGGCGAACGACACCCAGGAGGAAGGCAGCTATGAACGTTGCTCGTCTGGATGGTTAACAACGTCCCAAAAGGCTCTCTGGGTCTTGCGCAAGCTGAGGTGTTGTTGACACCGCAGGCAGCAGCTCTTCCCCGAACTTCTGCTAGAGCGATATTCACAAAGTTCGATGTCTTTCCGAGAAAAACAATGAGATGCTCTCATCCGTAGTGGGATTTTCCAGATCCCAACGTTTTTGTTGAAGGGATGCACGCGACAGTGTCTTTTATTCAAGTTCGCCTTTCGTACACCCCGAAAGGGTCGCATTGCACACGCACGGAAGACAATACTGGTCACCGGGGTGTATCTCTGGTACCTAACCCCAACGCACGTTGAGCTTGAACAAAAATAGAAAACTGGACTTGAACGAAAAGGTTCGGCGGTGGATTTATAGGACTGCCACGATGCAGGGCAGGGTATCTGCAGCACACGCTACACGACACAGGCCACTACGAAAGCTGGCGCTGACGTCAGGACTCGAGGGGGCGGCACGTTACGAAGCCGTACCTCATTGAGTCGCTTGTCAATGCCTCCTACGAAGCCCCACCATCCCCAACTCTCAGGAAAGTCTTTTGAGTAAAAATACATAGGTTTGGGCAGTGTTGTTTTCCTTCTTCGGTTCATGCTGTCACTATTTTTGGGGTTGTCACCTAAAAAGAAGAACACCGGTACCAAACGGTGTCCACCCTGAGTCCAAAAATTGGGCACTCGTAAAAAGGCCTTTTCGGGGCACTTCAGCGGCCAAAAAGTATGTTTTAGGCATTTCTATACGGTTCTGGGGTGGTTTACCAATTTTTATTGCCTCTTAGGAGCCCCTATGTGGTTCCCAAAAAAATGACCTATTTTGACAGCTTTTGACCCCCCCCCCCCCCCTGTAGGAGGACAACGTTCAAAACCCCAACTTCCCCTTTCCCCCTCTCCCCCCCTTCTTTTTCTCCCCCATTTCTTTTTCCTTTTTTCATCCCCTAATCCGTGCCTCGTAACACACAGCCGCCGATCAACACGAAACCACCCAGAAGAAAAGCCAGGCACCGGGATCTTCCTGACGAGCACGCAACCCGGTGAACTTAATCAAGAGTCGAAGATTAGCGTCGAAACTTCCTGGCTTTTCACGCCGCAGCAGAACGACCACACCCTACCCAAACCCAAGCACCCTCTAAACGCGTTAGGGGACTTCACAAGGTTTCACAACGGAGTGACACAACACCCGAAACGAGTCGCACTCTTTTACTTTTCTCAACCCCCCGCCATACCCAAGCCTCTACGGTCAACCGGAGACTTTAAAATACCGACCTTCTAATCCACAAATAACGCTAGAAAAAACACCGAATGCTGTGGCTCTTGCGTGCTACCTCTGAATTCGGTAAAGCCAAAGAGAGTGGACGTGTACCACACTCATAGTGCTTAAACGAGGCCTTCTCTATTTAACGATTACACACAACGTAGATACAGTACAACGTAAACAGCGCAATACGAAAAGGCCAGGTTTTTCGTGCACCATCGCAACAGGCATCAGCCGCAAAACGCACGAACCCAAAAACACCCAACTTATCCCCGTCTCTCTTCCCCAATCTCCTTTCTTTCCAAAGTATCACTGCCAACGCTAGTCCGCCCAAGGGAAACAAAGGCATACTTAGCCAGCAGCACTCCCAATATACGGTCAAGCGAGTCATAACCACAATCATTACTCTGACCCGAAGGCAAAACCAGCGAAACCCGGAAGTGTTGAACAACCTTCCCAACGCCCACCGTTTGACCGTCGCCTTCCACCAAAAGGAAAAAGAAAAAAACTCCGACACCAACCCCGCCTATCGACCGGATCAACAATCCACGCAGCGCAACGGAGACGCTTCCGCCCACGTTAAACCACCTTCTTCTACCGTCGATAGATCTACGAAGTTAACCAGAACGAATCCGCAAACCTCACAACTAATGCCACAACCTAACCATCGGCAGTTTCCACAGCGCATCTTCAGAGGAGTTACACACTTGCTGGACCCCTTGCACTTCAATACCTGCATACATACCTCCAGCAGTACCAAACACCTCTTGTACAATGCCGCCGCAACACCCATCTTCCCTTTCACCACGTCACCTTGTCATGTAAACAACATCTGCCCTCACATCCTCTCCCCGTGTACCAACAATCAATAAAACTCCTCCCAGGTCGAACCCCCGGTCGAAACACGGAATTTGAGGGTACAGCCAAAATAAAATACAAGCATAGGGATGCACCAGCTATGCATGACGGACCCAGCGATCTATATATCCCGCACCTTCAAACTCGGTCATATGATGAAGGAGCCGCCGTGGGAGAAGGCTGACCGTCATGGTCGAGGCCACACTTTCCGTAATTTCCACCGCCTTCAAAGGGGTCCAAGCTCCTACAACCACGCATCTCTCGAGGAAGTACACGGTCCACGTTCACTTTTCACACAGGCCTTCTAACAACAGCCAACATATTCCGACACACAGCAGCTATCAAAGACCTACGTCCTAAGTAAGAAGACAGCCAATCTCCACAGCAGCGTGACCGACAAAGCTTAACTATACGCAGTAGACCGCAGCATACCACAGAACGTACAACCTCCCCACATCCAGCGAAAGCCCGCAGACAACGCATCACGCAGCGACCTGAACTCCCAACCCCACACACCGTCCGAAAAGTCCGTTAGACCACAATAGGGGAACGTAGCATGCATACGTGACCCCGGGGTCAGGGTCCAAGCGCAACATTAAAACCGCAGGACAGCCGTTCATCTCGCCTCGTAGCGTTACAACTACGACCTCCTCGCTGCCAAGGAACCGCCGACTCCTTGGGCATAGAAAACTAGGTGATCGAAGATGGGGTTCCCGGATGGCCCGGTACAACCATCAACGATCTTTCGGAGAGAAAAGCCATCCACAGCATACGCTGCTCCAAAGCCAATACCTGTATGGCGTCACCCTATTTAGGGACAGGACCTCGGTACTTGTACCACTAAAGTCAACAAAGTAACACTCGGTGCGCGGCGTACCTTTAAAAACACCAATCAATCCAATAGAAGTAAACAGTTGTCAAAACGCAAAATAACTCCAACCCTCCTAAACGTACGGGAGATCCTCGCAGACGCAGCAACGCACGCAACAGTTAGAACAGCACGACGCGCGCACAAGTCCAAGCGCAAAGAAACAGAACGGATAAACACCCGCTACAACCATGCTGAAAACCGAAAAGCGGCACATACCGTACCTACTCCGTGCTCACCACGACGCACCAACGACGACTCGCCGCTACCCACATACCACGAAGCACTTATCCAACGCATGAGCACCCAACAGCGCGAACCACCAACCGCACGACTCACAGAGGCAGCGCCTACTAGCCCTACGCCTACGAAGAGCACCCGCAGCAATACGAAAAGCTCGTTCTCGAAAAGACGCACAGCTCCCGCACCACATAACCAGCGATACGCTACAACGAACACGCCCGCCAGTAACCACGCACAGGCACTACGTTCACTGTACTTCGACACACCTCCATCAGCAGACTCCACCCTGGACACCGACGAAACTTACGAACCACAACCTTACATCAACACCCACGATACATACCACTCACAACCTTACCTACCAAGATACGTAACTACACCTGCTCTCGTCACGCCACACGTCTCGACGAGCACCGACGAAACATACGAACCACAACCGTACCAACCACCTAGCCTCATTAACATCTCACCCAACACGAACCGACGTTCAAGCATAAACTCCAACGACACGTACCTCCCACGACCGTATTCTTCAAACCACGAGACTTCTCCCGCGCACACGACCCGACACTCGTCTACGAACACCGACAGGACATACGAACCACAACCATACCTACTAACTAGCCGCACACAAGCCATCAGCATATCACCCAACACGGACAAACGTTCAAGCACCAACTCCAGTGACACGTACCTCCCACGGCCATACCTTTCAAACCACGAGACTACACCCGTGCGCACGACCCGACAATCGTCAACGAACACCGACAGAACATACGAACCACAACCACTACCAACTAACCGCGCACAAGCCATCAGCATCTCACCCGACACGGTCCAACGTTCAAGCATCAACTCCAGCGACACGTACCTCCCACGACCATATCTTCCAAACCGCAAGACTGCACCCGCACGCACAGCCCGACACATGTCTACGAACACCGACAGAGCATACGAACCACAACCATATCTACCAACTAGCAGCGCAGAAACCATCCGCATCTCACCCTACACGAAGCAACCCTCAACCACAAGCTCCTGCGACACATACTTCCCACAACCATATGTTTCAAACTACGCCCACTCGGACCAACACTCTTTCACGAACTCCGAAAGAACTTACAAACCGCGACCGTACTTACCACCCTTCCACGCACAAGACACCAGCATTTCACCCAACTTAGACCAGACCTCATCCCACAGCTCTTACGACACTTACCACCCACACCCCTACGTCCCAAACCACAAAACCACACCCCCCAGCAGGACGCGGCATTTAACTCCAGGTACCGACAAAACATATAAACTACAACCGCACGTACCGCACGCCTGTCAAAGGGTCATCAGCATATCGCCTTGCACAGATCAACCCCCACTGCTCAACTCACAAGACAATTACTCCCCACGACCTTTTACTCCCAACTTCGAAATCACACACCCGCACTCAGCGCAGCACGCAGCACCGGGCATCGTTGAAACATACGAAACGTACGTAGCGCCCACCCCCACAAGTAGTAACTTCCCAGCCGACTTCCAACACGACGTCTCATACACCGAACGCATCCCAAACATCCCACGGCCACACATGCCGTACTACGGGTCTCCCACCCCTGCCACGATGAGACGTCCCACCTCCATCCTCAACGAAACGTACAAGCCACGACACCAACCACACATCGACTACCCAACACCCGACATTCATCGACGCTACCCACAACAATCCGCACTCCCTCCAGCAGTGCCGACCATCACACCCCGAACTATACCTCCCCCAAGCCTCCACACACCTCCGAAACTA